>ML820198.1:226218-257489 GCA_009831015.1 Picea engelmannii
TGACTAAAACAAATATACAAGAATATCTTCCATAGTTACACCAAAAATATTAACACTCCCTCTTAACTAGGAAGGTATTATTTCTAGACACAGACTCCAAGTATGATACCACACGAGCTCACATCCATTGACTGTTGAACATGAAAATCTATACATCCTCGGATATCCATGGTGCAACATGAATTCACCCCATGCAACCAAGGTATGTGGGTATCTCTCAATAGCTATAACATGTCTCCAGGACATCCACTCCATGTGATGCATCAATACCTGATCATGTGCACTCCTGTCTTAGTGCCAACCCTTTTTCATGCTATATGAGACCCACCAGACTCAGTGCCAACCCTTTTTCATGTTGGATGAGATTTTCCCATACTCAGTGCCAACCATTTTTCATGTTGGATGAGTTCCACCTCTCACTCCCTCTGAAGAGGGACCACACCAAGCTTGTCCCTGAAGTACTCGAACTTCGTCCTTGATAGTGGCTTGTTGAACACATCTGCAACTTGATCCTCGGTAGTCATGAACTGGAGCCTCACTGCTCCCCTCTGTACCATATCCCTGATATAGTAGTATTTTATCTCAATATTCTTCGACCCATCATGGAACACCGGGTTCTCTGACAACTTCATGCAACTCTGGTTGTCACACCAAATGTAGGTCGCCTCCAATCCGAGACCAAATAACCCATACAATAGCTTCCGAAGCCATACTTCTTCTCTGCTCGCTGCACATGCTGCCACATACTCAGCTTCAACCGCACTGAGTGCCACACATGATTGTTTTCTCCTTCTCCATGAGACCATACTGGAGCCAAGATTGAAACAATATTCATAAGTTCTCTTCTAGTTAGGAATACTGTCGGCCCAATCTGAATCTAAGTATCCATACAATCCAAACTCATGGTAATATCTATATGAGAGACCATGATCTAGAGTACCCTTAAGGTAACTCAACACATATTTGGTTGCAACCAAGTGAACCTGTCTGGGCTACTCCAAATGATGACTCAGGGTGTTCACAACAAAACATATATCCTGTCTTGTGTTTTTCAAATACATCAACGAGCCCACTACATGCTTGTATAAGGTAGAATCCACAATCTCTGAAGTTGTATCCTGCAACAACTTAAGATTTGATACCATCGAGGTAACCATGGCCTTACAATCCAACATCTCGAACCTCTTCAAGATTTCCACAACATACTTTCCTTAATTTAGGAAAATCCCATCTAATCTCTGCCAAATTTCTAGTCCCAAGAAGTAGTGCATCATTCCTAAATCTTTCATCTCGAATTATGCATCCAACTTTATCTTACATTTAGTGGTGAGATTTTCCACACCTGTTACAAATAGGTCATATACATACAACAATAGAATCACTAGTTCACCATCCTCAACCTTAAAGTAAAGGTTAGGATTTTCACTGCTCTTGGTAAAACCCAAGCTCATTAGAAAATTGTCAATCCTACCATACCATGCTCTGGGTGCCTGCTTCAATCCATATAAATCCTTCTTTAATTTTCACACATGAGTCTCCCTATCATGTGTCTCGAATCCAAGTGGTTTCTCCACATAAAATTCCTCTTTTATTTCACCATTCAATAAGGCTGTCTTTATATCCATCTGGTGCACCTTTCATTTCATCATAGCGGCCAATGAAAGTATAGTCCCGATCGAGGTATATCTTGCTACAAGAGCAAAATTTTATTCATAGTCAATCCCTTCCTTCTGAGAGAAACCTCGGGCCACAAATCTTGCCTTATATTTTTCAATACTTCCATCAGCTACATGTTTCATCTTGTAGATCCATTTCAAACTCACCACATATTTTTCCTTTGGTATAGAAACCACAACCCAAACATCATTCTGCATAATGGACTGGTATTCCTCTTCCATGACATATTTTTATACTTGATTTTATGCAGCCTCTTCATAAATGGAAGGTTTTGCATCCATTATGTCACACAAGCATTCCACGTAGTTGGAATACGGCTTCAACTTCTTACTTTCCATGAAATATTTCTCTAGGGAACCAATTCTTTCTACATCTTTGATAAGATCTTGTGCCCAAGTTGGTCTTCTCTTGCGAGAAGGTATCTCGATTGGTTTCTGAGGTTCTACCATGTCATGATCCTCTGGAATGATTTCCTATGGTTCAACTGCGTCTAGAACTTTAGGAACTTCATTCTCTTCTTCATGTGCCTCTTCTGCACAGATCTGTGTAGATTTACTAAAATTTACATTCTCATCGAAGGTTACATCTCGGCTGATCTCCACTTTCTGGCAACTGGGAATGTATATTCTATAAGCCTTCGATGTGCCACTGTAACGAACAAATATGCCCTTCTGTCTGGAAGGGTCCAAATTTGTCCTCTTTTCCTTGGGGACGTGAACAAATACAGGGCAGCCAAATATTCTGAAATGACTGACTTCTGACTTCTCTCCTGAAAACATTTCCTCGGGTGTCTTTTTTTCAAGCACCTTGTGGGGACTTTTATTCCGCACGTACACTTTCGTTTTTGCTACTTCTTCTCACAGATGCATAAGAAGATATTGATCATGGATCATGGCATTTGCTGCTTCCATGATTGTCCGGTTCTTCCTTTCAACTATTCCATTATGCTGAGGGTTATAGGGAGTAGAAAGCTCCCTCTTAATCCCAACTTCCTTGCAATACTCCTTGAATTCTTATGAGGTGAATTCACCTCCATTGTCTAATTACAAGGTCTTTATCTTCCACTCTGTCAAGTTTTCTACCAGAGCCTTGAACTCTTTGAATTTTCCAAAACCTTCATTCTTTTATTTTAACAAATAAATCCAAGTTTTACGTGAGTAATCAACAATTAAATATACATAATATACATACCCACTTAGTGAAGCTGTCGACATCAGTCCACATACGTCTAAATGTACGATGTCCAAAACTCCTTTGGCTTTGCTATCGCTATTGGGAAAGGAACGCTTCACGTTATTTCCTTGTGCACATCCTTTGCATACACCATCTCGTTCTGTTTGGATTTTTGGAAGACATGTCATCATTTTTCTCACAACAAGAAGAGCTTTGTAGTGTAGGTGAGCACATCTCTTATGCCATAGTTCACTGGGATTCACATTATCATGAACCATTGCGGAGTTTGAATGTCCTTTTAATTTGTAGAGTCCTCCTTCTTCAACTCCAATCACTACTGCATCATCAAGGTTCTTCCCTCTAGGCCACATAAGAACTTGACCATCAATAAATTCTACTCTAAATCCTTTCTTGTCCAATGCTGAAATTGAGAGAAGATTCTTTTTTAAACCTGTAACATAGGGAACTTCCTTCATCTTCATTGGCTTCCCTGAGTTTAAATTGTAGGAATCTTCTCCAACACCTTTGATTGGATACCGATAATCATCACCCAATTTCACCTTGTGAGGTGAATCTTTATGAATAAGTTTAGATAAGGAGTCTTCATAGCCTATCATATGATTGGAAGCACCATTGTCTATCAACCAAGTGTTACTTCCATGAGTAACATTACCTGTGAGGGCTGAGATAAGAACATAATCCTCATCACTTGATTCATCATGCTTTGAAACCTTCTTGGGAGGCTCATCATCCTCAATAGTGTGAGCTAGATGCCTCTTACTTCATTTCTTATTCTTAATTTCCATAATGAGGGGGAAATTCCCAACAAAGTGTCCCAATTCCTGACAACATTAACATCTGATATTTGAGTTTTCTCTTTGACCCATCTTAAACTTCTTAGGTAAATAATGATCCTTCTTTTTTTTTCCTTTCTTGGCATGGGTGGATAGGGCTTGATCTTCATCTACCATATTTTCTTCTCTTGCAGTTGTTCTAGGTTCTTCCTGGTTACAATCTTCCCTAAGCCTATTGAACTTGGGAAGTTTCTTTCTTGAACAAATTCCTTGGATGAATGCATCCCATGACCTTGGGAGGCCATTCAAGGTAGTCATCACCATCTCTTCTCCTTCTACTGAGACACCAATGGCTTCTATCTGCTCCTTGATTTGATTCACTCTTGAGAAGTAGGAGTGAATGGTTTCTGATTTCTGCTTTTCACATTCTTCAACTAAGATCTCAGAGTCATTCTTTGATTTATGTTGCTTCCCTCAAACAGATGAGTTAAGGTGTCCATCATTTGATTTGGAGAAGCTAATGATGATATATTATGGATAAGGTGGTCCTTAATGGAGTCTGCAATAATCATTTTTTCTCTCACCATGTCCTTCTTATATTTTTCCTTAGATTCATCTCCTTGAGGTTCTTGAACCTCTTCTGTAATGAACTTATCTAGTTCATGTTCTTCAAGAAGGAGGGTCACTCTGTACTTCCAGGCCCTGAAGTTATCAAATCCATCTAGCTTCTCATCGATCTTTGTTCTGGTAGTCATCCTACCTTTTGATGGTGTTGGCTTGTCCGATAACTGTCTCTAGACTGAAACCGACTCCCTTTTAGGCTTCTAGATCTGCAACTGGCTTCTATTCAAGCCTGCTATGATACCATGTTGGAATTTTATATTTTTTAGTTACACAATTACAATTACTTAATCCAATAGAAATTGTAGTAGGATCACTAAAAGATAGACAATCACAGATACAATAGAACACAAATATTATCCCGGGAAACGCTTATGGAGGAGAAAACCCAACAACCAAAATCCTCATATAGATTCTTTCAACCAGTACAATTATGCACTATAGCTCTCCAGGAAAGACTAAGACCAAAACACCAAAAGAACCAATCTCCAAGACTTGTGTGCTAGACCTTCTTATGCGCTCCAAGATGCACAAGAAAAGTGTGTGAGTGTGTGTCCAAATGAGAGGAACCTATCCTCTATTTATACACAACAATGTCTCATGAAGAGACATGACTCTTGACCTAACTAACCCATAATAAGTAAAATATCAATAACGGACTTGTACAATATAATTATAATAACCTTTTAAAGGTTTGACTAAAACAAATATACAAGAATGTCTTCTGTAGTTACACCAAAAATATTAACACGTCAAACCACTTATACATGCCTAAACAAGTCTTTTCTCTTTACTTATCTCCTTGAATTAATAATATTTATAATTAGAATTCTTTGTGCTATAATTTTATTTTCATTTTTCTGAAATATGAATATTCTATGTTATATGTTGTTTCATACTCTCATTGATATATTTAACTATTTTGTGGTCTTAAAAAATGTTTATTTATTTATTTTTAAATTCCAATTTAATCTAGTATTTAGAAAATAGATGAATTCTCGAAGCTTTATATTTAAATTCTCCAACTCTATAAAAATTGAAAGAATACCTTTTAGTGGATCAATATTTATTAATTGCAATTTGTATTGTGAATTAGGCATAGATAATGGTAATGACTTCCAATATAGTTTTACTTCTAATGAATAAATAATGTAAATAATGTTCAATCCTTGGTACATCCCATGCTTTATATGTACAATACCAATTTATACAACTCCGTCGATACAATTGAAATTATTTATTCAAGCCAATCAACTTCTGAAAATTGAAATAGGATCTTTATGCACACATTTTACACATCTTACAACCTTTCCCCAAGGGAAAGAAAGGTTATAGCTGATGCAAAACTTTACACATAAAAGCATACACTTTCTACTGTATCAGACTCAAAATTCAATGCGGATCAACTCCTTAAATTGCTAAACCCAACCAAATAGATGAGTGTAGAGAGTATTTACAACTTCTTATGACCATTATTGGTGGCCTATATTTTCCCTGCTAAAATCCTTGAATACAGGCCAAAGAATTTTTCACTTGTTTACACTTATTGATATACTACAACAACCTAACAAGGGAATACACTATTCAAATATATGGAAAATAGAGAGTACATGCCAATACTACTTTCATGCAATTACCAACTTTCTCACCTGATTGATCTCAGGTTTTTCCGTCTTAAAATAAAGGGTGAAGAAAGCTTTTTCAATTCATCTATTAATGACCCAATTAATTGTGAAAGATATTTTGCGGCATCTTCATGTGGAAGGACTATGGTTTCTTGAGCGAAGGGTAGAAACTGTGACATGTAAATATGCTTTGAAGTCCTTGGGTCTCCGAAAAAAGGTCTCTGGTTTTTGTGCCAAAATATTAAGAAACTGGCCTTCTCTGTCCACATGTATAATGTTATCAAGAGCAATCTCTTGCTGGATACTCCAATCACGTCCTCCTGGCATGGTATTCTCAAGAGAAGTTGTTGCAACTATGCTTGCACTCTTGACTTTCAATAGAAGTCTTTCATTTAAAACGATGAACATCCCAGGCAACCCCAGAGCAATGCAAGTCACTAAATCATGTCAAAACATTTCACATCAACAATAATATAGAATTGATAATATACAACAATACAATTGAAAATGCATCTTCCAACAATTGACATTTCCAGAAGAAGCGATACCTCATCCTTGATCCTCTTGCTTTCCACCTCTTGCAACACTGCAGTTCCAACAACCTCTTCCCATGAGTAAGGGAGAAAGGGAGAATCTCTTACTAGAGGTCTTGGCAATCCTACATGGAAATGATTCAGCTGACTTGGATTACTATGACTCATGATGCTTCGAGCAGTTCTTCCTAAAACTTCTAGGATGCTAACCTATGGTGAACTAACTCAATTCACTTAAGTAAACATCCAATGTAAATAAGACAATAAGTTATAATTCATAAAGGACAACTAATAAATGTATATAAGAATATATGAAATAATAAGATATGTTACAACTGATAACTGAGGGTTGCATATATACCCATGCATGGGTGCCCTTTCATAAGAGACATGACCTTTCATATGTCATGTCTCCTCATAATTAATTATTAATCATTAGTTATTTATATTATTAATTATTACCTATTTATATGTATTTTTATGTTCATAACATTGCCTTCCCCTTAAAAATGCTTTGTCCTCAAAGCATACTTATGGAAAACTTATCTCTTTCTCTAGCTTGTAAAATTCTGTCATGATTCTTCATTCTTGAACTAGTGATTGTTGAGGACTTGAGTCGATGGGATCTTCTAATCGCTGAGCAGAACTGTCGAATTGTAAAAGAGTCAACCCACCTTAATTCGATCTTTTGCGAAACTGGGTGTTTATAGGGTTTTCGTCTTGAATAATATTGATATTCTAACTAGTTAATATATTTGCTCTTATGATTTGGATGTCGATAGGGATTTCTTATAAAATTACTTTCTCTTATCATACTTGCAGCATTTTTTTCTTTTAACTTCGATATATGATTTTCTTCACGTGCCGATGTTGCTTTGTTAATGGCTGAAATTTGATTAGTAAGTATATTTGGAGCTTCCATCGTTTGTACTTCGACATTCGACGTTATCTTTTTTTTAGTTGATTTTCCAGCTTCTTGAGCAGTGCTTTATTCATTACCTGATTTGTTGATATCTTTAATGTCTGGATTTTCAAGTTGATCTTCTTTCAACTTTTTGATTTGTTCTAGTAGCTCCTGACTAAGGTTCTTCAAACGAGAATTTTCTTCTTCTTTCTCTCAGAGGTTCTTCTTCAATTGCTTTTCGATATCCCCCTTTTCTTGTTCCAACTTCGAATCACATTTTTTTTTTTTATCTTGACTTCTTGATCTGTGTAAGTAGTTTTTGACTATGGTCTTTTAAGCGAGAAATTTCTTCATTTTTATCCTTTATAACTTCATCAAATTCTTTTTGCATCCTTTGCATTGCTTTTTTATTTTCATGAAGTATTATTTATGAGATATCATTAAAGTCTTCTGGTGTTATTGAATATGGCTCCGATGTAGTGTCTTGTAATGTTATCATCTTCTCCTTATAAGGGAATGTCACAAACTTTTTCTCCATGTTTAAGATGAAAGTACCTAGATTTTTAAACTAGGGTAGCTCGATAATGATGTCGATTTCTTCTCTATATATAGTTGTAACATAGAATTGAGATATATATTCATATTCATCAATCATCACTTGTAACTCTTTAATTTCAAAAATATCTTTCTTTTCAATTATATTCGACTCTGAAATTAATAATTGATTTGAAAAATCAATATTAATGTAATTTTCATTATAGTCTAAGTTGATAAGGATGTTAACTTCTCTTCCTTGAATACTCCCCTTTAATGTAGAAAAACCGTAACATACGATTGAACAACCTTCATAAAAAAATCTTCCTCTTTCCTTAGTAAACTCCATTTGCTTCAATAATTTGCAATAAATGATACCTTTCTTTTTCTCTTTAATTCTTTAGCTTCTTTAATAATATATCTATATATAAGTGAATTTTAAATATCTCTTCAATCCTTTTTTTTATAATTTTATTATTATTATTATTATTTTAAATTTATCATATAATACCCTCTCTCTCTCTCTATTACATAAATTTAATGTATTTTTCTTTAACTCAATGGACTTTCAAGGAACAGTGGCAACGTTCAATTGGCGACTCCTATTTTTAATTTTTAATGGTGATTACGTGAGTTGGAGATGAAACGACAAGTACATGGCATCGTACGACCGACGAATCGTTTAGAAGATGGTGGAAGTGTACAGTGGAGGGTGTACGATGAACAATAATGGTTGTACGACAGAATTGGTAGGGCTCGAATCGTAGGGATGGGTCTGTATGGTGTATGGATGCAGACTTTATAGCGATAGTACAACATTTGCAGTAATTGATTTAGCTTTCTTCCTGTATGGATTATTTTTTAATGATTGTACCGACTTTCGGTGGTTGTACAAAATTGGTGGTTGTACAAAATTAGCGGCTAGTACGGAATCATTTTTTTTTTTAAATCACACGGTTGTATCACTTTTTTCCTTCAATGAAATTTTATGAAATGCAATTGTACAGGCAAAGAATGATGGCAGAGTGTCGCTAGTGTACTGGAAGCGACTGGCTTACAAATGGTTGTAATATATATATATATATATATTTCCACTATACTTTTTTTTTTTTGGAACCTGCAGCGGAATGTGTTTTTTCACTGATATTTTGAATTGGTTTCTCCAAGTTTCCAGCTGAATGATTACTTCTTCAAAAACAATTTCTGACTTTTTTAAATGGCAAAATGCCTAGCATGGTCAAATACCTGGAGTTTGCTGACTTCTGTAAAGTTGAGTGGCCAAGGGCCTATAGGTATGTTTCCAAGGGCAACGAAATTTGACCAAAGGTCTAGTGGCCAAGGGCTAAGATCAGAAACAAGGATTTGATACCACTGTGGTGAACTAACTCAGTTCACTTACGTAAACATCCAATGTAAATAAGACAGTAAGTTATAATCCATAAACGACAAATAATAAATGTATATAAGAATATATGAAATAATAAGATATGTTACAATTGAGAACTGAGCACTGCATATATACCCACGCAGGGGCACTCTTTCATAAGAGACATGAACTTTCATACGTCATGTCTCTTCATAATTAATTATTAATCATTAGTTATTTATATTATTAATTATTACCTATTTAAATGTATTTTTATGTTCATAACATAACCATAGGTCATGCAATAAGTATAGCTGCACCAACTACTATGCCTGCATATGTCAGAGGTGAAAGTTTGGTTACACCCAGTATAATTTTGTGCCATTGATGTTTAGACCGATCTGTTGATTTTTCATAAGCATTAGGTTAAGCATGAAGTTCATTCTTTTTATCATTTAACCATAACCATAAACGCTGCAACAACCAAGATCACAAGAAGAAGCACCATGCACAAGAACACAAAATGTATCTTGGGAAACCCTTCTCAACAAGGGAAGAAAACCCAACCAAATCCTTTTCTATAATCTTCAATAGAAAGACCTTTGCCACCAAGAAAGGCCTAGCACACAAGAGGGTTCTTAAACCCTAGAACTCTAGTGCCCAAGAGAGGTGTGCACCTTTTGCTAAAGAAGTGTACTTGCTAGAATTTCCAAACTTGCTTGAATGATCTATCTATATAATGGGGAATTTTTCCTTTACTTATATTAGAATTGTGCTATCAATTGAAGTGTCTATTGACTCAACAGGGCCGACCTCTCTAAGTCATATTATTATTATTATTATTATAATTAATATTAATATTAATTATCTTTAACATTTAATATTAAACACATTGAGGTGGGGCTGACCTGTACCCTTTACATAACAATTAAGGTTACAGGTAGGTCTGACTCTTGAACAATATATAGAAAAGGATCTGATACACCCACTAGTGCTCATCCACTAAGGGCACATCGATAGGGATGTCATAGCTCTAATTCACTGCATTACAAAAAAGAACTAGGTCTTCACACATTCACCTGTGCTCGTCCACTCTATAGATCTACTTCCCCACTGCCACTGACAGGATAATCATCTAGAGTCTTCTCGTCAAATCTGCTACTCAAAGGAGGCTAATACATCATCTTCATCTCTGTCTCATGACGATGCACCCAACACTTTGGGATTTCACATGTTCACCTTGTGCTTAGCCACAGGCACATCCTAACTCAACAGGTCACTTTTCCACTGGATAATCATCTGGAGTTCTTCCCAACTCTCTGAATGGAGGAGGTCATCTCTACGTTCCCAACTCTGTCTCAGGTAGGAACCTCGTTCCCTTCTTAGGGGCTTTCTCTTAGGTTTGTAAGTTGAGAGAAAGACTTCACATCGCTGCAATGATCCACACCTCACAGGTTTGCAAGCTAGAGAATGTCTCACATAGCTGCAATCATTAACACTCCCTCTCAGCTAGGGAGACATTCTTCATCATGCCAAGTCTCATACATATGTACTCTGAATTTTGATTTTGGTTGGAGTCATCAATACTCCCTCTCAACTCGTAAGGCATTCTTCACCAAGTCTGTTTGGTGTAAATGTATGCAGTTTGCTCAGGTGTAGGAAGGTACTACAAGTATAGGATTTTTCTTCTGCATCATGTCTCTGACATAAGAATATCTCATCGTGTTTCAATCTAATAGGAAACACTGGGTCCTTTCAGGAGATTTATACACGACTCTTGATTATTATCATAGGATCCATCTCATGGTCAAGTAAATCTGTTAGAATTTTTGTGAAGCCACATTGCTTTGCTCATTCACTACTATAAGCTCTGTCTCTGTGGTACTCAAGGCCACATAGTTTTGTTTCTTGCTGCACTTAGGAACCATGGCAATCTTCATGGTAGAACATCAATCAGATGTGCTCTTTTGGTCCATTGTACATTTTTCTCAGTCTGAATCGTCATGTCCTGTAAACCCAAGAATATAATGGAGGCATATCTCAGGCCATATCCAACCTTTCCTTATATATATCTCAAAACATGTTTTGATGTTTGTCTAGTGAGTCTATCTTGGTTGACTCATGAAATGACTAGGAACATTTCACTACATGGTATGAATCAAGTCTGGTGTTGACTAGATGCATTAGTGATCCAATCAGCTGTGGATCAGTCTCATCTGAATCATCATCAATATTCTTCCAACTCGGTGGATTTTGAATTATGTCATACTGAAATTCTTTAATATTTTCACTGTATATTTTCCTTGACTCTGGAGAATCTTGTAGGTCATTTGTCATACTTCTTGTCCCAAGAAGTACTAGTGCATCATACTCAGATTCTTCATTTCAAATTCAGAAGTCAAGGATTACTTGTAACAACAAAACTTTATGAATAATTCATCAGGATCAGGCTCTTGTCACCAATACAATAATGATATAGGTTTGGATCAACAACACTCTTGTTGAAATCCAAACTTACCAAGAATCTATCTATCAAATATAGTTTCCAACTCATGGATGGAGGTACGGATGGAAGTGTATCAGTTTCACTGGATCAAGTGATCTAGATGGATATCGGTGGCCACCCACCTTTTCCATCTAGCTCAAAACAGTTTTCTGGCAATTTTGGTAATTTACTATTTTTAGCAGTTTTCACTTCTAGAGCCTTTTGAGGCCCTAAATGATGTTTTTTGGGAAAACAGGTTTGAAATATTTTAGTTCCTTTGATATTTCATTTAAAATTAATCTCCTCGATGATACCTTTCCAACGGGCTATCATATGCCTAAAACGGAGATTGTATGCAAAAGTTATGACCCCGGGAAGTTGATGTACTAACTTACCCAAACGAGGCCCACATGACTTTTGGTGCTTCATCTCCTAAGGTTAGGTTTTTGGATGTCTAGGGTTTTTGACATTCCTGGTTATTTTAAAAAGGCCTTCAGAGCCTCATTGTAATAATCTTCTTGCGAATGAGCACAGTCGTCACATCTCTTCTCAGAGATAAGCCGCCACCATTCCAACAAGCTTGTTTCCGCTGCATTTTACAGTTTCCATCTTATTTCTTTATTAATAGAAAACCAATTTTACTGTATCTCTATTATTTTGTGTTAAGCACCTGTTAATAATCTATATTCATTTCATTCCTCTGTTGCGTGAGGGCTTCCTCAATCAATAGTTTGAAAGGATCTCCTGTCTCGTCATCTTTCTTTTCTCCTGCCACGAGAGGTCGCTTGGGCGTGCAAGAGATTTTGTCCTCAAGAGAAACAAGCTCGAGACCCAACTCTTTGTACTCCGACCTCGTTGAGGACATGCATTAAGACGACAAGGAGCAGACCTCTCTGATACCACTGATCCAGATTTTATGATCAGAACGAAATGAATACATATTATTAACATGTTCTTAACACAAAATAACAGAGATACAATAACACTGGTTTTCTATTAATAAAGAAATAAGATGGAAACTGTAAAATGCAGTGGAAACAAGCTTGCTGGAATGGTGGCGACTTATCTATGAGAAGAGATGTGATGGCTACGCTCATTCGCAAGAAGATGATTACAATGAGGCTCTAGAGGTCTTTTTACAATAACCAAGAATGTCAAAAACCCTAGACATCCAAAAACCTAACCCTAGGAAATGAAGCGCCAAAAGTCATGTGGGCCCCGTTGGGTAAGTTAGTACATCAACTTCCCGGAGCCGTAACTTTTGCATACGATCTCCATTTTAGGCGTATGATAGCCCGTTGGAAAGGTATCATCGAGGATATTAATTTTAGGCTCAATATTGAAGGAACTTCCACATTTCAAACCTGTTTTCCCCAAAAAAAATCGTTTAGGGCCTCAAAAAGGCTCTGGAAGTGAAAACTGCTAAAAATAGTAAATTACCAAAATTGCCAGAAAATTGTTTTGAGCTAGTTGGAAAAGGTGGGTGTCCATCAATATCCATCTAGATCAATCCTTTGGCAGCTACCTACAGGTGACACATCTTCTTCGAACGGAGGCGTTGTCCCCTTCAAGGTACAAATAAACTTTGATATTCCTATATTTGAAGGTTAGATAGAAGCAAATGTTGTAGACAAGTGGTTGAATCTACTATAAGGGTATTTTTATGTCCATAACTTTTCGAATAGAGAAAATATTACTTTTTTGCTCCGCAAAGTCGTTCTCCATGTCAAAGATTGGTGGGAAACTTTCTGTGAGCAAAAGGAAACAGAGGAACCCTCATTATTTTCAGTCACGACCACTTGGGAATCCTTTAGAGATGCTACTAAGAAACAATACTACCCTGTCGAAAGTTATGACGACCTGTATACCAAATGGACCACACTGCAGCAAGAAAGAGACCAAGCAGTGCCAGATTTCACAAATATCTTCCATACCTTGCGCACCAAGCTGGGTATCAAAGATTCAGAGCGACATCTGGTGCTCAAGTATCGCGGTGCTCTACATAGATACATACAGACCGAAATGGAATTTCTGGACATCTCATCCTTGGGTGCGACCTATAGATATGCCATCAAAATCGAGTAGAAGCTCAAACAAAAGACGCGGCTATTTGGGCCTGGGAACCCCTCACAACAAAAGCTAGGAAAGGGCGGCCCCAACCCATAGAGCAAAGGACCTAGCAAAGATGGATAGTATCAGGACAACCATTCCAAGCCGCAAGCAAAGAAGGACACTAGAAAGACAAATAAAGACACCGGGAAGTGGTGCGACTTCCATAAGATCCCTTGGAATAACACTGCTGACTTCCACTCAAAGTAGTCACTGGTGGCCAAAGTGAAAGCCTCTGAATCAGATGCAGGTTCTGACTCTGAGCCAGAACCAGAAAGGGGAAGACTGATCATTGACACGGAACCTAGTGCCATCGTTGCTACCACCAAACTCCAGCCTGGTGAACCAGACGATCCAGAAGAAGGAGAGCGCCTCTTCCATTCACATATGTGGGTAAAAGGCACCCCGCTGCACTTCATCATTGATAGCGGTAGCCAGAAGAACCTCATCTCAACAGAGGTCATCAAGCGGCTGGCCCTACCAACAACGCTGCACCCACAACCCTACACCATTGGATGGCTCCGCCAAGGAAGCGATCTCTGCATCAGCCAACAATGTCAACTATTGTACAACATCAAGCCCTTCAAAGATGAGGTATTGTGTGACGTTTCTCCTCTCGAAGTTTGTGATGTTCTTTTGGGCTAACCTTATTTATGGAAACGTCATGATGTATATTAGTCTAGGCCTTGTAGTGTTATTATTACTTTGAACAAGAAATTGTATAGGATACTCAAGGCAGTCCCACCTAGTGTTATTTCCTTGATCTCTGTTAAGCAATGCAGGAAGGTCATCTCTCAGATCGGGAAGTTTGTCTTCTTTGTGATTCACTCTCAGAATAAGTGAAAGATCACAACCACATCTAGGGTATCTGCGACCGACCTCTCCACACAACAAAGGCACGTAGATAAGGTCGTGGAAGAATACTCAGATATTTTCTCCTCGCCTACAGGGGTACCTCTGCACTGCCAGGTCAAGCACCCCATCGTTTTGAACCTCGACGTATCGTTGCCTAATGGGCCAGTCTATCATCGCTCTTTGTTAGAGAATGAGGAGATCAAGCGATATATCCAAGAATTGCTCCACAAGGGGCACATCCATCCCAACTCATCGCCTTGCGGGAGCCCAATCGTGCTGGTACAGAAGAAAGATGGAACCTAGCGACTCTATATTGATTACTAGGCTCTAAATAAAATCACAGTCAGAAACCGATACCAAATTCCCCAAATCGACGACCTCCTTAATCAATTCACGGGGGCCAAATAATTCAGTAAGATTGATCTGAAGTCTGGCTACCACCAGGTCCCGATAGAACAGACAGATGTATGGAAGATCACCTTCAAGTCGAAGGAAGGCCTTTTTGAATGGTTGGTCATGTCCTTTGGTTTTACAAATGCTCCAACCACTTTCATGACAATGATAGACGATATCCTGCAACCATTCACCAATACTTTTGTAGTGGTGTATCTGGATGACATTCTAATTTACAACAAGAATTGGGCCAAACACTTGCAGCATATTCAACAAGTTCTGCACACCCTGCGACAGCACAAGCTATACGCCAACTTGGAAAAATGCTCCTTCGACATGGACAGGGTCCATTACCTGGGCTACATCATTGATCAGCATGGTGTACATGTGGATCTAACCAAGATCCAAGTCATTCGTGACTGGCCAGCCCCAACCACACTCACTGAGCTTCAGAGCTTCTTGGGCCTTGCCAATTTCTACCGCAGGTTTGTGTTGGGATTCTCCCATATTGCATGGGCCCTCAGCCAAATAAACAGGGGTGGTGGTAAGGCGAAATTTGAGTGGGGCCGGTCCCAACAACAAGCGTTCGATGATTTGAAGTAGCGCTTGTGCTCAACCCTAGTACTTTCACTATCATACCTGCAACATCCCTTTGAGATCAAGACAGATGCTTCAGACTATGCTGTGGGCGTTGTTCTCACTTAACACAACCACCGCATGGCCTATCATAGTGAGACACTGTCAAATACTATCCGTAACTACCCTACTTACAACAAAGAAATGTAGTCCATTGTGCAAGCTTGCCGCCAGTGGAGACATTACATTCTTGGGAAGGAGACAATCATCCACACCGATCATAAGCCACTATAGTTCATGCAGACACAGGGACAATTGCAGAATGACCACCATCAAAAGTGGTCCACATACTTGTAGCAATTCCACCTCAACATGAAGTATAAAACATGAAGCACCAATCGCGTCGTTGATTGCCTCAACAGACCGTCATTCACGACACTCACCATGGTGCTAGACTCTTGTGACCATGAGACCTCTGGATGGCCCCAACTCTATGAGACAGACTCTGACTTCGCCACCACCTACCAAATGTTGTGTGCAAATGCAGTTGTCGATAATTTCCATCTTCATGATGGGTTGTTGTGTCGTCTAGGCCAAATCTGTGTTCCATAAGCGAGAAAGTGAAGCTGAACTGGGAAGCCCACTACAGTCGGGTGGTAGGACACTTCGGTGTTGAAAAGATAGTGGTGATGCTACAAAAACATTTCTACTAGCCGAAACTTCGACATGAGGTCAGCAAGTATATCAGGTCCTACACTGCCTACACTATTGCCAAACCGACCACTAAGAAACAGGGCCTGTACACCCATCTTCCTACTCCTGACAGGCCATGGGAATCCATCTCAATGGACTACATGTCAGGCCTCCCGTCCACCAAGCGGGTAAATGACTATTTTTTTGTGGTTGTTGGTCGCTTTTCTAAGATGGTGATTTTGGTTGCATGCAATAAGAGCATCACAACAGAGGCCACTGCCAAGCTCTTCTTTGAACAAGTCTGGGTACATTTTGGAATCCCACAAACCATTGTAACAGATTAGGATAGTCGATTTCTCAGCACATTATGGTTGAGCCTCTGGTCATTGCTGGACACCAAGATCACCAAATCCACGACCTTCCACCCCCAGATAGATGGCCAAACCAAGGTTGTAAATTGAATGATTGTGCATATCCTTCACATATATAATTCAAAGCACCCCCGCACATGGGATGAGAGCCTTCCCTATGTCCAACATAGCTACAACCGAGCCCTGCATAGCTCAACTAGCCATAGCCCCTTTTAGGTGGGGTTGGGATTCCAACCATTGGGTCCCATAGATGTTGCACTTCCCCTTGCGGTCACCTCAACCGACGCATCTCCTACTCCAACTGAAGCTGACAAATCCACCCGGTTCATTTAGCGTATCCAGTACATCCACCAACAGGTTCAGGATATCATATAGAAGTCCAATGACAAGTACAAACAACGCCATGATCAACATCGGGTGCCATATAAGTTTCAAGTGGGCGACAAAGTTTGGTTGCACTTGCAGAAAGAACGCCTTACAAGACCCCATCGGAAGCTTCGCCCACTCCATTATGGGACATACACTATCACCAAGGATGTGGGGGATAATTGTTTTGAGCTCAACATTCCTCTTTTCCTTGGCCTGCACCCAATGTTCAACGTGGATCTCCTTCGCCCTTGCTTTCCACCACTATTGGACACCTCAGAAGTAGCAAAACAATTGACACCAACAGAGCTCAACCCTGACTACATACAACAAGCATCCAATGATCATATTGTGGATCAAGGGCACTCGACAACAAAGGATCCAGCTTTATCGAGTCGTCAAAGCATGACAACTCCTGCACCAAGGCAAGTGGCTCACCCGGGGCCAAATTCAACAGAAATTTCCTCATCTGATGGGGGACCTCAATGCAATGGATACCATTTCTTCCTAAGGAGGAAGGATTGATACAGATGGATATCAGTGGCCACCCACCTTTTCCAACTGGATCAAAACAGTTTTTTTGGCAATTTTGGTAATTTACTATTTTTAGCAGTTTTCACTTCCGGAGCCTTTTTGAGGCCCTAAACGATGTTTTTTGGGAAAACAGGTTTTCAATATGAAAGTTCCTTTGATATTGCACCTAAAATGAATCTCCTCAATGATATCTTTCCAATGGGCTATCATACGCCTAAAACGTAGATCGTATGCAAAAGTTACGACACGGGGAAGTTGATGTACTAACTTACCCAAACGGGGCCCACATGACTTTTGGCGCTTCAACTCCTAGGGTTAGGTTTTTGGATGTCTAGGGTTTTTGAAATTCCTGCTTATTGTAAAAAGGCCTTCATATCCTCATTGTAATCATCTTCTTGCGAATGAGTGCAGCCGTCACATCTCTTCTCAAAGATAAGTCACCACCATTCCAACAAGCTTGTTTTCGCTGCATTTTACAGTTTCCAGCTTATTTCTTTATTAATAGAAAACCAGTTTTATTGTATCTCTGTTATTTTGTGTTAAGCACCTGTTAATAATCTGTATTCATTTCATTCTTCTCATAAAATCTGGATCATCAAGTGTCTCACCATGGATAACTCCCTCAGTTTGTGAGAAACCTCTGGTTATAGATCTCGTTTTGCATTTCTTGACACTTTCATTAGCTACATGCTTGATCATATAAATCCACCTAGAAGTTACCACAAACTTCCCTTTCTGGTTCCTGAAAAATATCTTATGCATCATTCTTTTAAGATATACTGGTATTCTTCTGTTATGACACCTTGCTATATCGATTTTCTTGTTTCTTTCTCTAATACAAGGTGTCTCAACATCAATGAAGTGGCTCATGACTGAAGGATAGCTCGAAAACCTCTTTTTCTTTCTCGGAATGTGCCTTGAGAGGCTTGTATGTTTCTCTGCCTCTTCCAGAGTGAGTCTAGGTAGGAATTTTAGTCCCTACTGAAATATCTCTGAACATATCAACTGGAGAAACTAGATAACCTGGAGTAATGATTGTCTCCCTCTGAATTTCTGAAGGGGGAGAAGGTGTTGTCTCATTGTCAATCTCCATCTGAGATTTTCTGGGTCCCATTTAAAAAAAAATAAAAATTGTCTCTTCTTCAAGGACAACGTCTCTGCTTGTCTTGTATAATGAACAATTTAAGTATGCTTTGGACTCCCCTACCAGGGATAATGGTCCAAGTCTTTTGAGAGCCCTTGTACTGGGAATAATATCCTTCATTTATTTTAAAATAATGCAATCAACTATAAAATTATAAATCAAATGATTTACCTAGATTGTAGCCATGTCCTTTTTAGAGTAAGTACTTCTCGTCTCTCTTTTCTTCACTTACTTAAGGTGGATCTGGATCAATGTCAGTAGTAGAAGCATATTGTCTTCCCTTCTGCCTGGTTGGACAATTTCTTGCAATGTGTCCATACTTGTCACATCTGAAGCACTGAATTTCTGAAGCATCTCTTCTTTGCTGACTTGGATTGAATGGGGGATTTTCACCTTTAAATGTTTGCCCGAAATTTCTTTTGAATCTTCCTCCCTTCTTTGTATGAAGTGCAAGGACATGATTTTCTTTTGAAGAATCTTCCACTCCTCTGTTTCTAAGTCTAAGTTCTTCTTGAGGGCAATCTGTTCATAGTCGATCAAAGGTTGGTAGAGATTCTCTTCCACTGATACTTTGAATGAAAGGCTCCCATGATTTTGGAAGATTCTGGAGAGTGGTTAAGACAATTTCTCTATCAGACATGATTTCCCCAATGGTCTCTAGCTGTTATTTAATCTCTGATATCTTCATAAAGAAGAGTGCAATTGAGTCACCCTTTGTCATCTTGTTACTTCGAAGTTGGCTCTTTAAGGTAAGGGCTCTGAGAGTGTTGTCACTTTCAAACATTCCTTTTAAGACTTCATACATACCATAGGTTGTCTTCAGATTGGCAATACGAGGCAAGAGGTGATCTCTTACTGAGTAGATGATTATTATTCTTGCTCTGACATCATCTTCCTTTCTTACCTTGTTTTCTAAATCTGTAGTAGTGTCTGGTAGAACTTTAGTTGTCACATCCAATAGATCATCTTCTTCAAGAGTGAGTAGAAGCTTTGATTTCCAGGGGCTGAAGTTGCTTTCTCCATAAAGCTTGTATTCTACAAAATTTTTGTTCTTCATTTGATTTGTTTCTTCAAATTCTGGAATAATATTCTGCAGGAAATTTCGACACCCTAGAAACCCTGGTCCAAAAATCAAAATTTCTTGGAATTTCGTTTTGAAAGCTTCTGTAGATGCACTGGAAGAGGCCGTACTCTTCTATGCCAAGAATATCCCCAACGTCCAAGTTCTGAGGGGCTAAAACACCCAAAAGAGGAGGTTCGTATGAATTTTTGGGAAACCCTAGGAGGTTCGTGCGGTTCTGCAGGAGAGTAGGAATGACTGGTAAAGGCTGAGACTTGGTAGATGCTTGTGCAATGGGTTATTTCAAGAGATATTCTCTGAAACCATGTTGATTTTTCATAAGCATTAGGTTAAGAATGAAGTTCATTATTTTTATCATTTAACCATAACCATAAATTCTGCAACAACCAAGATCACAAGAAGAAGCACCATGCACAAGAACACAAAATGTATCCTAGGAAACCCTTCTCAACAAGGGAAGAAAACCCAGCCAAATCCTTTGCTATAATATTCAAGAGAAAGACCTTTTCCACCAAGAAAGACCTAGCACACAAGAGGGTGCTTAAACTCTAGAACTCTAGTGCCCAAGAGAGGTGCGCACCTTTTTCCAATGAAGTGTACTTGCTGAAATTTCTGAACTTGCTTGAATGATCTATCTATACAATGGGGAATTTTTCCTTTACTTATAGTAGACTTATCCTATCAACTGAAGTGTCTATTGGCTCAATAGGGCCGACCTCTCTAAGTCATATTATTATTATTATAATAATAATTAACATTAATATTAATATTAATTATCTTTTACATTTAATATTAAACACATTGAGGTGGGGCCGACCTGTACCCTTTACATAACAACTAGGGTTACAGGTAGGTCTGACTCTTGAACAATATATAGAAAAGGATATGATACACCCACTAGTGCTCATCCACTATGGGCACATTCATAGGGATGCCATAACTCTGATTCACTGCATTACACAGAAGAACCAAGTCTTCACATGTTCACCTGTGCTCATCCACATGCACGTCCACTATACAAATCTTCTTTCCCGCTGCCACCGATAGAAGAATATTTGGAGTCTTCTCGTCAACTCTGCTTCTCAGAGGAGGATAATACATCATCTTCATCTCTGCCTCATGACGACACACCCAACACTTTGGGATTTCACATGTTCACGTTGTGCTCAGCCATAGGCACGCCCTAACTCAACATATCGCTTTTCCACTGGATAATCATCTAAAGTTCTTCTCAACTCTTTGAATGGAGGAGGTCATCTCTATGTTCCCAACTCTATCTCAGGAAGGAACCACGTTCCCTTCTTAGGAGCTTTCTCTCAGGTTTGTAAGATGAGAGAAAGACTTCAGATCCCTACAATGATCCACACCTCACAGGTTTGTAAGCTGGAGAATGTCTCACATAGCTGCAATCATTAACACTCCTTCTCAGCTAGGGAGGCATTCTTCATCATGCCAAGTCTCATACATATGTACTATGAATTTTGATTTTGGCTGGAGTCATCAATACTCCCTCTCAACTCGTAAGGCGTTCTTCACCAAGTCTGTTTGGTGTAAATGTCTGCAGTCTTCTCAGGTGTAGGAAGGTACTGCAAGTATATGATTTTTCTTCTACATCATATCTCTGACATAAGGATATCTCATCGTGTTTCAATCTAATAGGAAACACTGGGTCCTTTAAGCAGATTTATACACGACTCTTGATTATTATCATAGGATCCATCTCGTGGTCAAGTAAATCTGTTAGAATTTTTGTGAAGCCACATTGCTTTTCTCATTCACTGTTATAAGCTCTTTCTCTATGGTACTCAAGGCCACAAAGTTTTGTTTCTTTCTGCACTTAGGAACCATGAAAATCTTCATGGTAGAACATCAATTGGATGTCTATTTTGGTACACTGTACCTTTTTCTCAGTCTGAATAGTCATGTTCTGTAAACCCAAGATTATACTGGAGGCATATCTCAGGCCATATCCAACTGTGCCTTGTATATATCTCAAAACATGTTTTGTTGTTTGTCTAGTGAGTCTGTCTTGGTTGACTCATGAAATGACTAGACACATTTCACTGCATGGTATGAATCAAGTCTGGTGTTGACAAGATACATTAGTGATCCAATCAGCTGCGGATCAGTCTCATCTGAATCATCATCAATCTTCTTCCAACACGGTGGATCTTGCATTCTGTCATACTGAACTTCTTTAATATTTTCACTGTATATTTTCCTTGACTCTGGAAAATCTTATAGGTCATCTGTCATACTTCTTTTCCCAAGAAGTAGTGCATCATACTCAGATTCTTCATTTCGAATTCAGAAGTCAAGGATTACTTGTAACAACAATGATTTATGAATAAGTCATCAGGATCAGGCTCTCGTCACCAATGCAGTAATTATATAGGTTTGGATCAACAACACTCTTGCTGAAATCCAAACTGATCAAGAATCTATTTGTAAGATATAGTTTCCAACTCATGGATGGGGGTAAGGATGGAAGTGTATTAGGTTCATTGGATCAAGTGTGTCATCATGGAAAACTCCCTTTGTTTGTGAGAAACCTCTGGCTATAGATCTTGTTTTTCATTTCTTGACACTTTCATTAGCTGCATGCTTGATCATATAGATCCACCTGGAAAGTACCACAAAATTCCCTTTTTGGTTCCTGAATAATATCTTATGCATTATTCTTTTAAGATATACTGGTAATCTTCTGTTATGGCACCTTGCTATAACGGTTCTCTTGTTGCTTTCTCTAAGACAAGGTGTCTCAACATCAATGAAGTGGCTCATGATTGAAGGATAGATCGAAAAATTATTTTTCTTTCTCGGAATGTGCCTTGAGAGGCTTGTATGTTTCTCTGCCTCTTGTAAAGTGAGTCTAGGTAGGCATTTTATGCCCTACTAAAATATCTCTGAACATATCAACTGGAGAAACTGGATAACCTGGAGTAATGACTGTCTCCCTCTGAATTTCTAAAGGGGGAGAAGGTGTTGTCTCACTCTCAATCTCCATCTGATATTTTCTGGGTCCCTATTTTAAAAAAAGAAAAAAATAAATTGTCTCTTCTTCAAGGACAACGTCTCTGCTTGTCTTGTATAATGAACAATTTAAGTATGGTTTGGACTCCTTTACCAGGGATAATGGTCCAAGTCTTTTGAGATCCCTTGTACTGGGAATAATATCCTTCATTTATTTTAAAAGAATGCAATCAACTATAAAATTATAAATCGAATGATTTACCTAGATTATAGCCATGTCTTTTTTAGAGTAAGTACTTCTCATCTCTCTTTTCTTCTCTTACTTGAGGTGGATCTGGATCAATGTCAAAAATAGAATCATATTGTCTTCCCTTCTTCCTGGTTGGACAATTTCTTGCAAGTTTTCCATACTTGTTAGTCATCTGAAGCACTGAATTTCTGAAGCATCTCTTCTTTGATGACTTGGATTGAATGGAGGCTTTTCACCTTTAAATGTTTGCCTGGAATTTCTTTTGAATCTTCCTCCCTTCTTTGTATGAAGTGCAAGGGAATGATTTTCTTCTGAAGAATATTCCACTCCTCTGTTTCTAAGTCTAAGTTCTTCTTGAGTGCAATCTGTCCATAGTCGATCAAAGGTTGGTAGAGCTTCTCTTCCACTGATACTTTGAATGAAAGGCTCCCATGATTTTGGAAGATTCTGGAGAGTGGTTAAGACAATTTATCTATCAGACATGATTTCCCCAATGGTGTCTAGTTGTTCTTTAATCTCTGATATCTTCATAAAGAAGAGTGCAACTGAGTCACCCTTTGTCATCTTGTTACTTTGAAGTTGGCTCTTTAAGGTAAGGGCTCTGAGAGTGTTGTCACTTTCAAACATTCCTTTTAAGACTTCTTACAAATCATAGGATGTCTTCAGATTGGCAATACGAGGCAAGAGGTGATCTCTTACTGAGTAGATGATTATTTTTCCATCTCTGACATCATCTTCCTTTCTTACCTTCTTTTCTAAATCTGTAGCAGTGTCTGGTAGAACTTTAGTTGTCACATCCAACCGATCATCTTCTTCAAGAGTGACTAGAAGCTTTGATTTCCAAGGGCTGAAGTTTCTTGCTCCATCAAGCCTATCTTCTACCAAATTTATGTTCTTCATTTGATTTGTTTCTTCAAATTATGGAATAATATTCTACAAGAAATTTTGACACCCTAGAAACCCTAGGTCCAAAAATAAAAATTTCTTGGAATTTCGTTTTGAGAGATTCTGGAGATGCATTGGAAGAGGTTGTACTCTTCTATGGAAGGAATAGCCACAACGTCCAATTTCTGAGGGGCTAAAACACCCAAAAGAGGAGGGGCATACAGATTTTCTGGAAACCCTAGGAGGGCCATACGGTTCTGCAGGAGAGTAGGAATGAATGGTAAAGGATGAGACTTGGTAGATGCTTGTGCAATGGATTCTCTCAAGACCTATGCTCATAAACCATGTTGATTTTTCATAAGCATTAGGTTAAGCATGAAGTTCATTCTTTTTATCATTTAACCATAACCATAAATGTTGCAACAACCAAGATCACAAGAAGAAGCACCATGCACAAGAACACAAAATGTATCCAGGGAAACCCTTCTCAACAAGGGAAGAAAAACCAGTCAAATCGTTTGCTATAATCTTAAAGAGAAAGACCTTTGCCACCAAGAAATACCTAGCACACAAGAGGGTGCTTAAACCCTATAACTCTATCACCCAAGAGAGGTGTGCACCTTTTGCCAAAGAAGTGTACTTGCTGAAATTTCCAAACTTGCTTTAATGATCTATTTATACAATGGGGAATTTTTCCTTTACTTATATTAGACTTTTCCTATCAATGAAAGTGTCTATTGGCTCAACAAGGCCAACCTCTCCAAGTCATATTATTATTATTATTAATATTAATATTAATAATATTTTACATTTAATATTAAACACATTGAGGTGGGGCCAACCTGTACCCTTTACATAACAATTAGGGTTACAAGTAGGTCTGACTCTTGAACAGTATATACAAAAGGATCTGATACACCCACTAGTGCTCATCCACTAGGGGCACATCCATAGGGATGTCATAGCTCCGATTCACTGCATTACACAAAAGACCCAGGTATTCACACATTCACATGTGCTTGTCCACATGCATGTCCACTCTATAGATATGCTTTCCCACTTCCACCGACAGGAGAATCATCTAGAGTCTTCTCGTCAAATCTGCCACTCAGAGGAGGCTAATACATCATCTTCATCTCTGTCTCATGACGATGCACCCAACACTTTGGGATTTCACACGTTCACCTTGTGATCAACCACATGCACATCTTAACTCAACAGATCACTTTTCCACTGGATAATCATCTGGAGTTCTTCTCAACTCTATGAATGGAGGAGGTCATCTCTACGTTCCCAGCTCTGTCTCAGGAAGGAACCATGTTCCCTTCTTAGGGGCTTTCTCTCAGGTTTGTAAGCTGAGAGAAAGAATTCACATCGCTGCAATGATCCACACCTCACAGGTTTTCAAGCTGGAGAATGTCTCACATAGCTGCAATCATTAACACTCCCTCTCAACTAGGGAGGCATTCTTCATCATGCCAAGTCTCATAAAGATGTACTCTGAATTTTAATTTTGGCTGGAGTCATCAATACTCCTTCTCAACTCGGAAGGCGTTCTTCACCAAGTCTGTTTGGTGTAAATGTCTGCAGTCTGCTTAGGTGTAGGAAGGTACTGCAAGTATAGGATTTTTCTTCTGCATCATGTTTCTGACATAAGGATATCTCATCGTGTTTCAATCTAATAGGAAACACTGGGTTCTTTAAGTAGATTTATACATGGCTGGCTCTTGATTATTATCATAGGATCCATCTTGTGGTCAAGTAAATCTGTTAGAAGTTTTGTGAAGCCACATTGCTTTGCTCATTCACTGCTATAAGCTCTGTCTCTGTGGTACTCAAGGCCACATAGTTTTGTTTCTTACTGCACTTAGGAACCATGGAAATCTTCAAGGTAGAACATCAATAAGATGTGCTCTTTTGGTCCACTGTACCTTTTGCTTAGTCTGAATCGTCATGTCCTATAAACCCAATATTATACTGGAGGCATATCTCAGGCCATATCCAACTGTGCCTTGTATATATCTCAAAACATGTTTTGTTGTTTGTCTAGTGAGTCTGTCTTGGTTGAATCATGAAATGACTAGGCACATTTCACTGCATGGTATGAATCAAGTTTGGTGTTGCCCAGATACATTAGTGATCCAATCAGCTGTGGATTAGTCTCGTCTGAATCATCATCAATCTTCTTTCAACACGATGGATTTTGCATTCTGTCATACTAAACTTCTTTAATATTTTCACTGTATATTTTCCTTGACTTTGGAAAATATTATAGGTCATTTGTCATACTTCTTGTCCCAAGAAGTAGTGCATCATACTCATATTCTTCATTTCGAATTCAAAAGTCAAGGATTACTTGTAACAACAACACTTTCTGAATAAGTCATCAAGATCAAGCTCTCGTCATCAATACAGTAATGATATATGTTTGAATCAACAACACTCTTGCTGAAATCCAAACTTATCAAGAATCTATCTGTCAGATATAGTTTCCAACTCATGGATGGAGGTACAGATGGAAGTATATCAGGTTCACTGGATCAAGTGTCTCATCATGGACAACTCCCTCTGTTTGTGAGAAACCTCTAGCTATAGATCTCATTTTTCATTTATTGACACTTTCATTAGCTGCATGGTTGATCATATAGATCCACCTGGAAGTTACCACAAACTTCCCTTTCTGGTTCCTGAATAATATCTTATGCATCATTCTTTTAAGATATACTGGTATTCTTCTGTTATGGCATCTTTCTATACCAGTTCTCTTGTTACTTTATCTAAGACAAGGTGTCTCAGCATCAATGAAGTGGCTCATGACTGAAGGATAGCTCGAAAATCTCTTTTGCTTTCTCGGAATGTGCCTTGAGAGGCTTGTATGTTTCTCTGCCTCTTGCAGAGTGAGTCTAGGTAGGCATTTTATGCCCTACTGCAATATCTCTGAACATATCAACTGGAGAAACTAGATAACTTGGAGTAATGACTGTCTCCCTCTGAATTTCTGAAGGGGGAGAAGGTGTTGTCTCATTGTCAATCTCCATCTGAGATTTTTTGGGTCCCCCTTATTTAAAAAAAAATAAAAAAATTGTCTCTTCTTCAAGGACAACGTCTTAGCTTGCTTTGTATAATGAACAATTTAAGTAAGTTTTGGACTCCCATACTAGGGATAATGGTCCAAGTCTTTTGAGATCCCTTGTATTGGGAATAATATCCTTCATTTATTTTAAAAGAATGCAATCAACTATAAAATTATAAATCAAATGATTTACCTACATTGTAGCCATGTCCTTTTCAGAGGAATTACTTCTCGTCTCTCTTTTCTTCACTTACTTTAGGTGGATATGGATCAATGTCAGCAGTAGAATCATATTGCCTTCCCTTCTTCCTGGTTGTACAATTTCTTTCAATGTGTCCATACTTGTCACATCTGAAGCACTGAATTTCTGAAGCATCTCTTCTTTGATGACTTGGATTGAATGGAGGATTTTCACCTTTAAATGTTTGCCTGGAATTTCTTTTGAATCTTCCTCCCTTCTTTGTATGAAGTGCAAGGGCATGATTTTCTTCTGAAGAATCTTCCACTCCTCTGTTTCTAATTCTAAGTTCTTCTTGAGTGCAATCTGTCCATAGTCGATCAAAGGTTGGTAGAGATTCTCTTCCATTGATACTTTGAATGAAAGGCTCCCATGATTTTGGAAGATTCTGGAGAGTGGTTAAGACAATTTCTCTATCATACATGATTTCCCCAATGGTCTCTAGTTGTTCTTTAAGCTCTGATATCTTCATAAAGAAGAGTGCAACTGAGTCACCCTTTGTCATCTTGTTACTTTGAAGTTGGCTCTTTAAGGTAAGGGCTTTGAGAGTGTTGTCACTTTCAAACATTGCTTTTAAGACTTCATACATATCATAGGATGTCTTCAGATTGGCAATACAAGGCAAGAGGTGATCTCTTACTGAGTAGATGATTATTTTTCTTGCTATGAAATCATCTTCCTTTCTTACCTTCTTTTCTAAATCTGTAGCAATGTCTGGTAGAACTTTAGTTGTCACATCCAATAGATCATCTTCTTCAAGAGTGACTAGAAGCTTTGATTTCCAAGTGCTGAAGTTGCTTGCTCCATCAAGCCTATCTTTTACCAAAGTTTTGTTCTTCATTTGATTTGTTTCTTCAAATTCTAGAATAACATTCTGCATGAAATTTCGACACCCTAGAAACCCTAGGTCCAAAAATCAAATTTTTTCATAATTTCGTTTTGAGAGCTTCTGGAGATGCGCTGGAAGAGGCCGTACTCTTCTATGCAAGGAATATCCCCAACGTCAAATTTATGAGGGGCTAAAACACCCAAAAGAGGAGGGTCGTATGGATTTTCTGGAAACCCTAGGAGGGTTGTACGGTTCTACAGGAGAGTAGGAATGACTGGTAAAGGATAAGACTTGGTAGATGCTTGTGCAATGGGTTCTTTCAAGGCCTATGCTCTGAAACCATGTTTATTTTTAATAATCATTAGGTTAAGCATGAAGTTCATTCTTTTTATCATTTAACCATAACCATAAATGCTGCAACAACCAAGATCACAAGAAGAAGCAACATGCACAAGAACACAAAATGTATCCTGGGAAACCCTTCTCAACAAGGGAAGAAAACCCAACCAAATCCTTTGCTATAATCTTCAAGAGAAAGACCTTTGCCACCAAGAAATACCTAGAACACAAGAGGGTGCTTAAACCCTAGAACTCTAGCGCCCAAGAGAGGTGCACACCTTTTGCCAAAGAAGTGTACTTGCTGAAATTTCCAAACTTGCTTGATTGATCTATCTATACAATGGGGAATTTTTCCTTTACTTATATTAGATTTGTCCTATCAACTGAAGTGTCTTTTGGCTCAACAGGGCCGACCTCTTTAAGTCATATTATTATTATTATTATAATACTTAATATTAATATTAATTATCTTTTACATTTAATATTAAACACATTGAGGTGGGGCCTACCTGTACCCTTTACATAACAATTAGGGTTACAGGTAGGTCTGACTCTTGAACAATATATAGAAAAGGATCTGATACACCCACTAGTGCTCATCCATTAGGGGCGCATCCATAGGGATGTCATAGCTCTGATTCACTGCATTACACAAAAGAACCAGGTCTTCACATGTTCACCTGTGCTCGTCCACAAGCACGTCCACTCTACAGATCTGCTTTCCCACTACCACCGACAGGGGAATTATCTGGAGTCTTCTCGTCAACTCTGCTGCTCAGAGGAGGCTAATACATCATCTTCATCTCTATCTCATGACGATGCACCCAACACTTTGGGATTTCACACGTTCACCTTGTGCTCAGCCACATGCACATCCTAACTCAACATATCACTTTTCCACTGGATAATCATCTGGAGTTCTTCTCAACTCTCTAAATGGAGGAGGTCATCTCTACGTTCCCAGCTCTGTCTTAGGCAGGAACCACATTCCCTTCTTAGGGGCTTTCTCTCAGGTTTGAAAGATGAGAGAAAGAATTCACATCGCTGCAATGATCCACACCTCACAGGTTTGTAAGCTGGAGAATGTCTCACATAGATGCAATCATTAACACGATCATCCTATATATTGACTTAATTAGGCCCAAAAGTTCTATTTTGAATTAAAAATTGGAAGAAAAGATGCAATCTGATCCAAATTACATAGATTTCAAAGTATTAACTTGTGCTTGCAACCTTCAATTGCAAATGAGAGAAATTCAGAACTTAGCCATTGGAGTGAAAAGGCTCCATCTCTTTTCAAAGTATTAAATTGTGCTTGCAACCTTCGATTGCAAATGAGAGAATTTCAGAACTTAGCCATTGGAGTGAAAAGGCTCCATCTCTTGACCAAGATGAAGCTCAACATTCAAGAACATAAGAATAAGTGCTTGCTAGCACTTGTAACAAGTATGGTTTATGTGTAGAGTTCCCACACTATGATGATGATTCCAATTTTGAAGGGGTCCCCATTATATGTCTTACAATAATGTACACATAATTTTTTATGTCCTCAAGGACAAATTACATTCATAGAAAAGAATATTCACATTAGAAAAACTGACCGAAAATAAAAAATGACAACTAGAAAAAAACCCCGTATTGACAAAACTAGCACAAAAACCAAATTGACAACACAACATTAAAACAAGGGCAATCAATATGTACTGAGTAGTGCAACATTTAATGGGATATGCGTTGGGATATACACTATTAGATGTGCAGGTATTGCACATCTAACAATGCATATGCCAGGATATATTCCATTAAATGTTGCACTGCTCGGTGATGCATATTGCTTGCAAAAACCAATGNTAGAGAAGATCATGTCTCGTGGCCTGCAATGGAGAACATGATCCCGACCATGATGATGATTGACATGTCCATAGATGGCAACCCAACATCCCCCCTCATTCACCTTTACAACTACAGGTCAACCAAGGCTCATCACATCCAAGCAACCCAGAGTATGGGAGATGGTAATCCATCGTCACCATAAGGGATGTTAGTCCTTCTTTCATGCAAAGTTTTGTGCTTAATTTGTCAGGCATGCAGATGAAGATCTTTGGTTGAAGTTGGATAATGGATCACTAGTTTGGGAAATTGTGTCAGTTTTCTTGTTTCACCTTGGTGGTTAGCTTCTATGCCCTAGTCCCATGTTGCTGCCGCCCAGGGAAAAGGGGTACAACTAGGGGGCCCTCACAAGGGTAACATTCCATTCCCCACCATACTTAACACTTTCCATCCTGGAACCTCTCATAGTGTACTAAGCTTCGACAATGGGTGGAAGGAGAGAAGGAGAGGCCAGGTGATTGAAGGAGGGGCTGTCGAATTGACACAGAGGAGGCGTAAAAAGGGAGGGAAGATCCAATTACTCAGGGAATACTCAATGGAAGACCCAATTACTTAGAGGGTTCCGTAATTACTACCACTGTATTCATTCGAGTTACACATCGTTTTCTACATAACCTGCTTGATGTTCAACCGGTTCATGATTGAACGCTGTCGCTCACTTCCAAACGATATTATTAAGAGATAAACAACTCTCCGGTTGCGAGTGCATATTTTTGAATAGATAGAAAGAAAGAAAGAAATAAAGTATTTTTAACGTCCACGAGGCTAAAAATATCCTATGGGACAGATTGTTTTTCCATCTGGATTTTGTATTCGACCCTTTTCCTGTGAAGTTTTACAATAATCACTCCCAGCTTCTCAACAAACTCTTTGCTGAATAGATTATCCCAAGAATTAGCTGCCAGAATACCTGCATAATTTTCCCTGCTGTCTTTGAGGGCCTCACATTCTAAAATGAAA
>ML820198.1:271732-285569 GCA_009831015.1 Picea engelmannii
TTAATTAGGCCCAAAAGTTCTAATTTGAATTAAAAAATTGAAGAAAAGATGCAATGTGATCCAAATTACATAGATTTTAAAGTATCAGTTTGTGCTTGCAGCCTTCGATTGCAAAAGAGAGAAATTCAGAACTTAGCCATTGGAGTGAAACGGCTCCATCTCTTGACCAAGATGAAGCTCAACATTCAAGAACCTAAGAATAAGTGCTCGCTAGCACTTGTAACAAGTCTGGTTTATGTGTAGAATTCCCACACTATGATGATGATTCCAATTTTGAAGAGTTCCCCATTATATGTCTTACAGTAATGTACAAATCATTTTTTATGTCCTCAAGGACAGATTACATCCACGGAAAAGAATATTCACATTAGAAAAACTGGCCCAAAATCCAAAATGACAACTAGAAAAAATACCGTATTGACAAAACTAGCACAAAAGCCAAATTGACAGCACTGCATTAAAACAAGGGCAAGCAATATGTACTGAGAAGTGTAGCAATTGCGTCTTTGTAGAACTTTGGTGTAAGGTCATGCAATGTTAATCTTTTTTTTGTTATTAAGAGACATTGAATATTTCTATTTTAAATTTAAGGTGAAAGTGTCCAATGTATGTTTTTTCATCTTTTTCACTGATCACATATACATTGTAGCATGTTTATTCATCAGTGATTTTTACTCTCAATGTTTGAATAGCACACTATTTAGCATGAATCCAATTCTAGACATGGATTTAGACACGGGGTACCTCGGCCTTCTAAACTCTCTAGTGGTGAGAAGCCTCATTTGGTTCAGAAAATTCTTAGGCTGCAAACAATATAGAATATGCATTGCAGCATAGACACATCACAATTTTTAAGGACTATTTGGGAAGGAAGATGTAAATTAAGGATCATGTCCTACTTTCCACTTTCTGAAACAAGACACTTTAAAAAGCACTGCTGTTAGTGACTCACCTGAAGGAATTACAAGTCTCACTCTTTATGTTGTATGTTTCACAATTTAAATAAAATGTTCAAGGCAGTACATTTTTTGTAACCTACCTGAAAGAATGCCTGGAAGTCCATGCTTCTCTGCTCCTCTAATAGGTGATTGAAGAAGACCTGTCAAGCCCTGCCCAAATTTACACAAAACATTATTAAGAAGCAAAATAATGTATAACTCTGTAGAGGTTGTTTGTAAGTCCGATTTTATTATATTTTGTCCATCATTAAAACAAGTGTAGTTTCAGGAATTAGTTAATTTTGTACCTCTGATTGGTTATACAATATAACTTAGTACAGAGTGTACTTTTTCCTTCTTTTTTGGTATAAGGATACATAAGAGCAAATAATAATAATAAATCTGTTAGTAAACCCAATTTGTATTTTCTTTTCAAAAATCAAGGAGCTGGTTAATTTTTAATGAAAAGAATTTACATAATAAACAGAAATAAAACAAACAATATCATACGAGTACTTTGCTATCTACAACTATAATAAGTACAAGTTAGAAACTTAGGAAGTTAATTCATAGAATAGCAGAGAGCTTTGCTTTATTCTTTTTTCAATGAAGCATCTGGAGAGGCAACTTTCTCCAATTTTTCCATTGAAGTATCTAATAAGAAACCATGTAAGGCTACCCACTATATGTTATGCTTCATCCCAAGAATTTGAGAAAATTCCATTGAATGTCTTTTTTAGATGAAATTGATGAATTGATCGACATGGATCATTCCCAACAGTTTATCCTATTATACAAAAAATTACAAAGACAGTGAAAAAGGACCAACGTCATGGTTTATTAAGTGGGTCCAGAATGGTTGAGCAACTTATCACAGGCACCCACATTTTAACACAAGTGAATTAAATCTAGAAAACATTCCCATGGGAGCAAAAATCCCTTTCCACAAGAGATACAAAAGATATATACTTTTTGGATTGTCGGATAAAGTTTTGCTCATGTGCTACATACTGAGTGTGACATACCAAATACCCTTTGTACACTTCGAGGATATGGGGTTCTTCTCCACCCAAATTCATGCAATTTTACTAAGGAACTGAACTAATTGTTCTATTATTAACTAAATGCTATCAGTAGGCATGACACTACATATTTATGCAATCTAAATGCAGCCATTCAATTATTCATGAACTCATAAATCACAAATGCAGGCTAACATAGGCAGCCAGAAGAACAAGCTGGCAATTAATTCAACCATGACATAACCATAACAATTTAGTGTTAAATTCAACACGATTCACAGATACAATTAAGAATACTTATCTGTTTGGAATTGTTCACCAACTGGCTGCAGAAGAGGGATGTTCCACCCAACCATAGGCTCCCTGCTGCACTAATTCTCTCTGCAACAGAGGCCACCCCCGAGCTGAGGCTATGAATCCACAAGGGGCACACTCTTCCTATGGATGGCTCTAATTTATCTTCTCACAACCCAATTCCTAGGCTAACAGTCACCTACAACAATTCCCAATCAATGTCCCACTTCCCCATAAACTTGCACAACCCAAGGAATGAGATCCCCTTCTCTACGCAGCAGTCCCTCAAGCTATCCCACTTCCCTCCAAGGCTCCAGCACAAGATGGTCAAGAAATCTCACTACTAGGATTCCATGGAATTATCAACTATAGCGATTTTTTCTCAATTACAGCGAATATGATTTTGTACAGCCACAATTCTTGATAAATTCGTGGTTGTAGCTTTCACAGTTTGAAATCAGTCCACACATAGTAGTTCGCTCTAGGCAATTTCCCCAATTTCCCAGACAAAGGACAATTTTCCCACTGATTTCTGGTGAGTTTGGCTCTTTGGTAATTGGACAACAGTCCTCTTCGAACTCCCCTCTCCCGTTGAACCTTCAATTTGAACAACAATAATTGCAATAATAATTTGCTTGCATGTAATGGTAAGATTTTAATTGCATGGAATGAAGGGGCCACATATCCTTTCATGCACTAATCCCCCCTGTTATCCACCAAGTTTCACTAGGATGGATTTCCAGCGAGCCGCCAAAGATTGAACATTTTCATGTTCAAAATTCAGAGTTCAGAAGTTCAGCCGGTCGTAAAGTCCACTTTTTTTATTTTTACATTTCTATAAAAAATTGTAATAAGAGATGTTGCATGATGAACTTGTAAAAGGTCTTAGCCACCTTAAGTCCTAAGCGTGAGTTATACTCTGGAGTGTTTTTTCACTTACTAATTATATTTTGCCGTTTTCAGACAATTTATAATTGATGAGTTTTTTCATTCAATCCCTCCAGAGCTGGAGTATATACCCATGGTTAGGCTTGAGCATGGATCTAAGCCTAGTGTCTAATGTATATTACCATGCTAAACATTCTCCTAGAGTCTTATGGAAATGTACTAAGTCCCCCTTAGGATTTTTTAATTTTTTCAGTTAATTAAAAAATTGCCAGAATTCGGCAATTTTTAATTAAAAAATAAAGATGTATTAAAAAAGTGGTACTAGGGGACTTAATATGCCATGGGGGTGCTCATTTTTGGACCCAGAGCACCCATATTACCTAAGTACCCACTTGGTTGAGTAAAATTGGTGATTTTAATCACTTAAAAAATAATTTTACTCCAAAAATCCAAAAAAGTCAAATAAAATCATAAAAGATCAACAAGGGCAAAAATTAAGGAAACATGTGGGGACATGTTGGAGACGAAATAAAGCCCCAAAAGGCTATGTGGCAGAAAGAGGATGATGATCATTGGTTAATAGAATAAAGTGGGCATGTGTGTGGTTGTTTAAACATGTGCCAAATAAAGGGGTGTGCACCTCTTGAGAGGTGGCGCATTCCCATGAGGGGCAGCCAACCTCTTGAGAGGTGGCACCCCATATCCCTTCAAGATCTGATAGGTGGCAAGTTGGGAGATGTGTGAGAGAGGTGGCAGTCACACTCTCCACACGTGGCATGTGTTTCCCCTCCAAGTGGTGCGCCCCTCCTCACCAAGTGGTGCGCCCTCCTCCATGATAAACTCATTTCCTCTGCTATATATTGAAGCATTCTCTCCTATTGCAAGTTAGTTGGAGCTCTTGGAAGAATCGCTTGTGTATCATTGTTATTATACTATCATTCTATATTGGAATAAATAAAGACTTTGAAGGCAAACTTGGTGTGGATCTCATGTGTGGATGCTCATTGTCTTGTACCAATTTATGAGGTGAAATTGTTTTGATGCATTTCTTTCAATTGATTAAATTGTAGCTTTGATCTATTAAACTTGCTTGATTCTTAGATCAATTATCTTTCTTTTAACAAGATTTACTAAGCTAGCTTGCATTTTAAATATTTTTGATTCTCATATGTAATCAAAGAATTCATGCTTTCTTGCTTGATTAACATGCTTTCTAGATTTCCTATGTAAAGGATACTACTATTTGACGTTTGTTTGTAAGTGTGTTGAAGCTTGTAGGGTCTCATACTTGAAGGGAGGTGGAGCTTACTTGCATCCTCTTCATCTTAAAGATTTAAGAAAGACAATAGCCCCTCTTACATACTGGGAAGACTCCAATTGCCCAAGGACATTCCAAGCATAAGCTTGTTCTCTTTCTCCTCTCTTTAAATTAAAATTTTCTGGGTTACTTTACATATATATGCAAGCATGTTTAGATCTAGTTTGTCTATCTAAATCATAAGTTCTTTCATGCATGCAAGTGATAGCTTAGATCTGATTTTTGTTCCAAAATATTCTATTTTAAAAAGTCTAGATCTAGCATAGGAAAATAGTACCTTTATTCAAGTAATTTTCTGAAATCTTTAGAGGGATAAAGGCTAATATTTTCCAAGTGTTGTCATTGTTCAAATCTAGCATCTAAGTGCTCTAAACTTACTGTTTTAGAACAGCCACAAAAGACCCTAAGAAAACTAGCTTTCTAGCTTGAGTTTCTTAGTTCCCTTTGGCAAATTTTTGAAGAATTTAACTCAGAAACTTTTGTAGATTTTTGCTAATAACCAAATACACTCTTAAAGTGTTTTTGGCCATCTTGTATACTCTTTTGTTTGCTGTTTTGTGCAGGTCATTGAATAAACAAGGGGAGGTTCTGCAAAAATTTGGCAGATTAGGAGCATTTGGGACTTTCGGAAGCACCCTATACCTTCCTAAAGACTCTTTTGTAACTTGTAAAGCGATGCTTCATTGTTATAAGGCCTCGAAGCCCCTTTTAAAAAAAAGATCCAAAGACTCATAAAAGAGCACTTGTAACCGGGTTAATAAAATAAGTGAGCCAAGAGAGGCCTCACTCTTTGTTTCCCCTTAAAGGGGGGTTGGTGTTGTGTTTGTTTGGACTTTCTTTCATTCAATTTTATTTCCTTTGCTTAAAAGTTCATACTAACTCACATCAAGCAATAAAGTCAAATCAACTTAGATTAGTTTTCCTTTTGCAAAGTAGAACACTAATTGCTAGATTAACTTCAATTCTCGCATTTTCAATTTGGCAAATAAACCATCCCCTCAACTCCTCGCAAGAGGCCTGGTCAGTGTGGATTAAAAATTAGTCTCACATTTCAATTCGGTTATTTATTTTCTTTTCTAAAATAAACAAATTCCCCTCAGTTCACAGTGCGATTCCTTACCCTTTCAGTTGCGAGCTAGTCTTGATCTACTGGAAGTAAGTTTCATACACGCTGTGCTGGTCAGTGGTTGATAGATTAATTAGGACAATCTCTAAAGTAGTTAGCTTGATGCGTGGGAAAATGCCTTGAAGTGACCTGCGAAGTAAGGCGAACCTCTTAGGACCTGGCTTCCCACCCGTTTTGGACATCCAACACTTTGAGTGAGTTTTACTAGTGAGACCATTGGGTTTCGGTAAAACTCTCCGCAAGTTTCCAAACAAAGAGCTAACCTCCAAGGAGGCCCAAACCATTTCATTAACTCAACATCAATTTATCCTAATAAAACACGCGAACTACATTGCCCACGATTCACTTTAAGGCACCGGTCTCAATTTTACATTCAGCAAAGCCACAGGCTTCATCCTCAATTTGGTTATCTATTGGAAATAATTTAAATGAAACTTGCATCTAACAGTTGTTTCTCAGTATCCTTTTGGTGCAAGTATATGCTTATTGATTATATGTTGTGGTGAATGTTTACTTCATGTTTTATTAGTTTATGGTTGATTGTTGAAAGAAAAGAATAAACTACTAGATTTAATTTCTTGTACTTAGCTAGTTCAAGCCATAGTATATTTGTTAGGGACTACCCCCCTTGGCTTCGCTAGGAGTTGGCCTAGACAGAGGAGTTGAGGATCAGGTGACAACACCTTAACTCTCACTTGCCCCCAAGGACGCACCGAGTGGATTGAAGATTTTTTCCACGTCTCCCAGGTGTGTATAAGGCGGCAACACCCCCCAAGGTTAACTAAACATAACTAGTTAATAATCAAGGACATAATCAAGTTTTATAAGACTTTGGGTTAGCTCCCTTATTAAGGTCCTTTTTTTAGCCTACTAAGACCCCTTTTCTTTCCCCTCTTGTGGAGTCATAGCCCCTCATATTTTTGTCCTTCTCTTCTGCAGCCAGTGATAAACTTTTTATTAACTTTTAATGTTCGATTACAAATTACATTGTTTGGCTTGTTATCCCCCACTTTCAGGGATAACTAGGAGATCATGTCTCAAGGCCCCACAGGTCCTAGACATGGAGTACCAAGAGTAGGATTGACTTCAGTATGGCCCTGGAGGGCCCACCTTTTTCTCTTCCAGCATCTTTATCCTGTCAGCAGTAGCAACCTCCACCACCATCGACTTGGTCTTGTGTCGGAGAGGGTTCTTGCTTCATGAGGTAATTAGTTCAGGTATCATGGTATGTGTCACTTTGATCATCAAAACCATTGAATGTATGCATCTGATTCATTTTATTTCTAACAATTGCTTGGACCCTACACTTGCCCACTTGACCATGTTTTGGGGATTGACGGGAAGTCCTAGTAAGCCTATGTCTGTTGGTTTGGTTAGCCACTAGGGTCGTCTCTGAGAAACCATCGTCCGCTCCCTTCAGAGCTTCACTTTTCCATCTTGTTTCCCACTCACCTGTCCCATTCCACTTGTCCGGCCACTGGGTTGACCTATTTTTAGGGTTGCACCTTATCTAGTGGGAAGAAGGGGCTAAAGGCCCAGAAGCTAAAAGCAAGCTGGTAAAAGATAAAAGCCTATGAATAAAACCTCGAGATGCTTTGCCCAGGGATCCCCGAGAAAGCAATAAAAGGCTTCTCAACAAGAAACAAGAGGGACCCTAAAAAATAATAAAACAAGACCTAACCAGAGGATGGGGTCTCATCACGAGCCAACCTATTAGGTCCATGGGTACCTAGCAGTATGACATTGCCATCAACTGGTTACCATGCCAGGGCAGTGACCTTTGGTTGCATGGCCAAGAGAAAGGGGGTCTCATCACGAGCCAACCTTCTCAGAGTGAGGGTCGCCTTCGGGATCACGGTCTTGCTCAATGTGCAATGCAGAAAACTCATCAACAGACTGAAGAAATTTTTCGATTTCAAGATCGTCTTCGAATACCTTCCAATGCTTTACGTTGTCCGGGATGGATGGCCTATATCTTATTTCGACCCCACATGGGATCTTCGGCGGCAGAGGGATCTGAAAAAGACTAGCTGAGACAACTAAGGAATCGGCCGAAGCATTATCCTCCCTTGGGACAAAAGAAATGTTGAAAGCTGAGAAGAAATTTTCAATCAGGTCCCATACCTCGTTCCTGTAACTTCTGAGCCGAGGATGCTTGGCCCGATAGACATTCCTGACTTGTTGGATTATCAATTTAGTATCTCCGAACACTGCCATCTCCTTTATTCCCATTTCTTTTGCAGCCCTCATACCCAGAACAAGAGCTTCATACTCTGCCACATTGTTGGTGGTTTCAAATTCCATCTTGTATGACAGGGATATGGTCTCTTGAGAAGGTGATATGAAAACCACTCCAGCGCCAGTGCCTTCGCTAGAAGAAGCTCCGTCAAAAAACATTTTCCAAATGGAGGTGTTTGGAGGAGGTGTCCTGTGATCAAATAAGGGTTGCTTTCTGATTTGGAAAGGGGCTTCAGGAGCATCAGTGATCTGCAATAAACTAGACCCCAAATCAGTGTCAAGTGCAAAGATGGGATGATTGGTGGGGTTTGCTTCATCACTGACAATATAGGCTAGCTGGGCTTCTCTGTACAACCTCCTGTGTTCCCCTCCAAAGACTAGAATGGTGGCATATGTGAGATCCATCTGTAATGTTCCTCCAAGTCTTTTAATCCAAAACCTAGACAACAACATGCCAAACTTGGGGGGAACGTCAGCTACCACAATGTCCATGACCACACTCTTCATGGGCAGCTGAAATAAAGAGACCACCAAGTCTTTGATGACTCCAAGACATTGCACCCTCCTTGAATCAAAAGAGTACAAATCATGATAAGCCTTTGTTACTTCCAGTCCCAATTCTTCCATGACTTTTTTGGGCATAAGGTTATGGGAAGCCCCTGAATCCATGAGGCAGTTATGCAACACTTTATCATGTATGTTCAAGGATGTGTAGAAAGGAGGGGATGTATCATCTCTATCTTCTACCATGGGACCTAGGACGACTGCAGGCTTTTCATCTTGGAGGTTTATTGAATCCGTGGAATGCTGGGGGGCTCAGATTGTCGCTGCTTGGAGAGGGATTTTTTGAAATCTTCATTTTTAACTAGTTCGGAGAGGGGTACAGGAATTCTAATCTTCTGAATCTCATGCTCAAAACTAAAGGAGGAGAGAGACTTAGGAGCTTCCCTTACCTCAGAGACACGTTCCTTGGTTGCTGGCGAAGCATTCTGAGTTTTCTTTTCTCTAGTAGCGGTTGCTGCAACTTTAGTAGGCCTTTCCGCTACGAGGGGCTGATGCTGGCTATCAAAATTCCCATCTTTCTTTTTTGACCTGAGATTGTATCTGATAGGAGTGTTGCTGGCCTTTTCCCCTTTACTCAACTCGTTGATTTGGGTGTTGATAAGGGATTCTTCATATGCAAATTGCGTCAAATGAAGAAAAGGGGAAGTGTCCTCTATGCAGTGGATCTCAGGGTCGGGTTCATCCACCTCCTTCCCTTCCTCATGAGCAACTAGGCTATTCTGGAGAGGGGTCTGAATCCTCTGATCATCCCTGTCTCTGCTTCTTTGTTCCCTTGGCAAAGTCTGTGGCATATTGTTACCAGGCCTCCTGAAACCTCTGTTATCAGTATTCTGGGGGATTCTGTACGTGGGCTTCCCCTCTAACTCCCACCTCTCCATCCTAGCCGAAAGGGATTTCAGTACTTTAGTTACCTCATCCATCTGAAGGGGAAGGGCAGAGGGATGGGATGGGGAGGCCTCTGTTCTCCTCCTGGATACGTCTCTGTCAGCCTTATTCCTGAGTCGGTCAACAGCCAATATGTTAGACTCTATTTCCACGGCTGCGTCCTGCATGTGAGCCAGAGTGGTGGCTCTCCTTTCCCTCAGCAGGAGGCAGAAATCAGGATCAAAAGCGCTGGCATAAGTGATCTTTGCAGAGGCTTCGGAGGGCTTTATCTCGGTGGAGATCTTATTGTACATTTTATTAAATCTTTTGGAGAAGTCAGAGACAGACTCTCCTTCCTTTCTCTTCAAAGACCCAAACTCAGTCATGTAATACATGAAGTCCTTTTTGTCTCCCCATTGTCTCAAAAAGGCACTATCCAAAGCCTCAATCCCATCAATAGATCCAGGAGGCAGGGCCCTAAACCATTTCTAGCCTCGCCTTCAAGACTATGGACGAAAATCCTTATCCACACATCTGCATGCATGATAACATGATCGTCTGTAAAACTGTAGATGGCTTCAAGGCGTTCTTCTGCAGCTATGTCCCCTTCGCCTGTAAATTTGGGCAGCTGCTTGAGGTAACCATCTGTTGGAAGGGCATTGAGAGGCTGAGGTAACACAAGGGGAGCATACCTAGCAGCTATAATAGCCTCCATTCTGGTCATAGGGGGGATTTTCTCCTGCCATAGGGATATTAGGTGGAGGAGAACTCAGAGGAGAAGGAGCTCGAAAAGGGGATACTGGGAATGAGCTTCCAGGCGGAAGGGGAAACAATGGGGGATTTAGGGAGAAGGCTAATGGGCTTGAGTCAACAGATGCTTCTCTCAGTGCAGAAGCAGCAACAGTAACAAGAGGAATGGTAAAGCTAGGAGTGGGGAAATCTTCTGTGGTCCTAGGTCCACGCCAAGGTACAGCTTCAGGGGAGGGGGGAGTGACAAGGATTTCTCCCTCCAATCCCAGACCAAGAGGGGAAAGCTCAGCAGGAACACTCCCGAAATTCAAGAAACGGGAAACTTCAGAAAACGGTTTGTTGCGAAGCTGAGGAGAAGAAAAAGGAGTTTCTACAGAAGGAGACGGAAAATTACCTGGTTCGGCGGTGGAAGTTTCTCCTTCAGAGGCCTTTCCTTTTCTGAAAATCACCTCCGGATCAGCTTCAGGTGTAGCTAGAGGCAGCTGTGGATGGGACCGCGTGTGTCTGCCTCTGGAAGCCACAACTAAAACCGCAGGTTCGCTCCAGTAGAGTCGTCACAATGGAGTCACCAGGTGCACAGTAGCAATCGTGAAGGGCTTTGATGCATGATGCACCTTCAGAATCAGAGGCTCAATGTCGTTCAATCTCGGGGAAAATTTTCAACTTCGTCCCCGGCAGCGGCGCCAGAAATGTTGGCGTTGGAAGTCACTCCTGGATTGCAGTAGGAGCAGAGCCCAACACCCATCAGTTTATGTCACAATTTGTTTATAGAGGGTGATCAAGTGGAAGAAAACTCGGAACAATATCGTCCTAACTCCGAAACTAGGTTGGACATGCACAGGTAGGTGAGGTCTTAGTTAAACTTCAGACAATGAGTTGTAGTAAGGGTGAGTAGGAGGAAGACTTCTATAAGGAAAAGCTGAGGGCTGCTGTAGGCATCGAGCTTTTGACAACCTGTAGAAGAAAAACTTGAACATAAGAACTTCTTACGCTCAAATGTAGGCAACACTGGAGAATATAACGATGCTACAATAAATCCTTTATCTTAACACAGTCACAGTAATTCACGCGAATCAGTCGATCATGAACTCTCTCAATATGAGATGAAACTAGATGGGATAAGAAAGCTGTTTGTTATAAAACAAGAAATCTCACATACAGATACATAACCAGAGAACTAGAGCGTCCATTAAAACTTTACAATCGGGAGCTTTTCTCTACCATTGATCCCTACAAAAATGGCAAAAATGCCTACATATACTTGGGACTGACTTTGGTGCTGAGAACATGATCACATCATGAGTTCAATGCTTGACGTCAAGGAGCTTCTCTGTCAGGAGGCACATGCAGACGTTGGGCAGACTGCCCATGCAGTCGTTTGTCAGACGAAATCTTTGTCAGGATGGACTGACAGTTTGCCTCTATGCTTGGTCCTTTCCCGACCTTCTATTTATGGAAGGAGATGATGTCTAACCACCACCAACTACCTTAATAACTGCTTTTCTCGGAATGGCCTGGTCAACTATGCATCTGCAGGATGAGGCAGTCTGGCTTTTGCTGCTTCGTTGAACTGCTGGGAGGGGACCCAAATGGCGGATTTGTGGATGAGACCCGGGCGAGGAGGATGAGGTGGTGCGATGACACCAGATGAGAAATGCCACGGAGTATGGATAGGGCACAGGTGGAAGTGTCAAAGAGTGCGGAGTATAGGTGGGTGAGAGAGGTACAGTGGAGGACATATGGCGGAAGGTGGTGAAGTGGGCGATGGAGACATGGCAAGAGGTGGGGACCAACGGGCTTAGGAGGCGCCACGGGAGCAAAGGGGGTTGTGCTGAAAACCATTGCATTCCGGACCGTTGATCTGGGCGCGCAAATCCTGGCCGCCTAGATCTGCCCGCTCCTTCATTTCATGCACCGAGAGTCTTCCCTAATGGACGGCTGAGACTGCTCCGTGATCAACGGTTGGATTGGCTTTTAAAGACTGACGGCCACGATTATTTCGCCATTTGAACAACTCTGGCCCTGCGCGCTCGCTTTCTTTAGTCATACTTCATACAACCCTAGCGCTAGGATCATGGGCCCAACATTAAAGGCTCTTTTGCATTTCGCGACTCGCGAGTTCATGGGTTGAAGACCCTCGGCTCCTCTTTTCCAAACTCCCGATACCCGAGATGGCGATACGGGTCTGGCTCCTTTCCTTGTCAGCGCCCTCCACACGTAACCGTCGGCTAGGGGTTAAGTGCTAGTGCCTCTCGCAACTCGCGACCTCGCGAGTTGGAGTGTCGAACTTTGGCATTCTCCCCTTGCGAAGTCCCGAGACGCGATGGTCAGCGATGGTTGACTCCCCTTTGAACACTTCTCGCAACTCCCGATCTCGCGCAACCAAATGATATGGTCCGCCCTCTGAACCCACGACCCCAAGTTCAATAAATAATCCCACGCTTGAACTGATCGCGATCAACGACCCTCATAACTTCGCGAGTTCTCCACGGAGAATTCCGACCGTTCGCTTCCTTGAAAACTTCTGCACTATACTTGGCGTGACTCGATTGACTACAATTACCCACTGACCATTGCTCTGCTCCATTGATGGATCCTTGCCATTGAAAACCAAATGCTCGCTCGATTGATTTTAAGCCCGAAAAAGGACTTCTTCTGTGTGCTGCGCTTGGTGCTCATGACTGCGCCCTTTGAATAAAACGCAAATGGGGTTTTTAAACCCCATTTCTCTGCATTTTACACCAAGGGCCTGAAAATCGGAGAGAAACACCCCCCTTACAAGAAATATCGCTAACATATACTATGTATCATTCATTGATGACTATTCTCGCAAGACCTGGATATATTTCTTGAAATCTAAAGATGAAGTATTCAGCAAGTTCAAGGAATTCAAAGCCTTGATAGAGAATCTTTCTGAAAGGAAGATTAAGATACTCAGGTCAGATAATGGAGGAGAATATACCTCAAAAGAGTTCGTGAACTTCTGTAGAGATGTTGGGATCAAGAGGGAACTCACTACTCCCTATAATCCTCAACAAAACGGTGTAGCTGAAAGGAAGAACAGAACAATTATGGAAGCTGTAAAGACCATGATCCATGATCAAGATCTTCCTTTGTGCTTATGGGCAGAAGCAGCAATGGCAGCTGTTTATGTGCAGAACCGATTCTCCCATAGCACACTTGGGTTCAAGACCCCGGAAGAGATGTTCACCGAAAACAAGCCAGAGGTAAGCCATCTCAAAATCTTTGGCTGCCCAGTCTTCATACACATTCTGAAAGAGAAAAGAAACAAGCTGGAACCCTCCGGGAAGAAGGGAATATTTGTGGGATACTATGAGGTCTCCAAGGCCTTCAAAATCTACATACCAGGTCACCGCCACATTGAGATCAGCAGGGACGTGACCTTTGATGAAGAAGCAACACTTAAGAAATCAAGAAGATGCCAGCTTGAAGAAGTATATGAAGAGGAATCCGTAATTCCCAGGATTGCAGAATCCGTGAGGGAAGTTCCCAGAGCTGCAAAACCAGTAAGAGAAGTCGTAACTTCCCCTGATGAGGAGACTCCTGAAGACCATGATATAACAGAAGTTCAAGAACCTCCTCAAATGATCTTCTCCCATAAAAGAAAGCCTGCTTGGGCAAGAGAGTTTATTCAAGATGGAGAGAAGTATGGTGTTCCAAAAGGAACCTCAAGACAAGTGAAAAGACCAAAGCCATTCTCCAGTTACACGGCTTTGATGTGTGATCTCCTAGATGAGGAGCCTACCTGCTTTGAAGAAGCCATTCAAAAGAAGGAATGGGCAGATGCCATGACAGAGGAATACCAATCCATAAT
>ML820198.1:288979-300822 GCA_009831015.1 Picea engelmannii
TTACTGGGTTTTCTTCCCCTAGAGGGTTTCCCAGGATAAATGCTGTGTCTCTTGTGAATGTGTATTTCTCAGTGATCTTGTTCTTATGTTGCTGTTATCTATTGAAATGCAAAGAACTATAATAATGGCATAAACATTAACAAAAAGAGACCGCCAGGTCGGCCATAATGGTGGTAATAAACAACCTAGACCAGGAATCAAAAGAAAAGTTAAAGAAACAAGAATTCCATGTGTATAGAAGAAAGAAGCTGAACCAACCTGACACTGACCAAACAAAAACCCCACCTTTGGGCGTACTTCCTCCCAAGACATCCAAAACTGAAGGGGTTAACTTGAACTTTGACTTTGAAGGGGCACTATCCAAGATGCATGTAACTATTCCCCTTAAAGAAGTCATTAAGGTCCCATCTGTCAAAGAACGTTTTGACAATTTCTTTCAAGGATCAGACGGACCCATGGACCCTCCTATCATGTTGCAAGCCAACCACTTCAGGGTCCAATACGACGAACATCCTCCTTTCTTCATGACCTTGCTAATGAATAACAAGAGCCTCAACAACTGCATGCTGGATACAGGGGCTGGTGTTAACATGATGTCCCTCAAGGTCATGCAACAACTAGGTTTGAAAATCACACGACCTTATAGGAATGTCTGTGGTTTTGAATCTAAAGCCATACCCACACATGGTGTGATTGAGAATGTCGAAGTTTTTCTTAATGAATACCCCGAGAAAGTCATCCACATGGACATAGTGGTTGTGGACATCCTAGATGTGTGGGGGATGTTATTGTCTAGGAAGTTTGCCTCAAAACTTGGAGGTACTCTTGAGATGGACCTCACTTATGTGAATATACCCTTGAAAAATGGAACTACTGGTCGTCTCCAGAATGTACCTGTGACTACAACTCATGTGCAAGAGCCTAGTGATTCCATCAAATATGACAAAGTACATGACGAGACCAGATAGACTCTTCATAAACATTCTTAGAAAGATACGCCTTTTGCAACAGAGGAAGATTCTAATCAGATTCAATGGCTCAAGAAAGAGAAATACCAACAACTCCTGGACGAGTTTAAAAGCCAGGAAGCCGAGACTGTGAAGATACTAAAGAAGGTGGAAGATGATGTGCAGATCCGTTCGTCGTAGCAGGAAGTCTTTACAGCAGAATCCCACCCACCTCCCTCTGCACAATACACCAGGGTTGTTCAAGGAACGACCAATTTCAAAATCAGAGAGTACAAGGAGGGGGACATAGTATGGATGTGGGATGCCAATAAAGGGGAGCCTACTAATATCAAAGGAAACACTCATTTTTGGCTTGGCCCTTTCAAGGTTGGAAGAAATTCGGTTAATGACTCTTATTACCTATCTACATTGGAGGGACGAAGATGCACAGTGCTCGTCAGCGGGCGCCGCCTCAAACCGCACCAGGGTGGGGTGACCTAACATCACAGGTAAGTACAGGTAAGTAGGCATTTTTCATTCATGTATTATACCATTTGCATTGCATATTAGTTTTCTTTCACATCCACACTATTGATTGTTTTATTTCAATCTTTATTTTTATCTATATATGTTGGGGTGGCATTACCACCCCGTTTTGTTACTGATGCTTCTACTTGAGATCAAGCAGGTCAACAGGTTTTGCCAGAGATGCTGAGGTTCTCATGCGCTCTACGGTGAGCACATGTCCCCGAGTTGGAACCAGATGTTATCCCCCACTTTTAGGGATAACTAGGAGATCATGTCTCAAGGCCCACAGGTCTTAGACATGGAGTACCGAGAGCAGGATTGACTTCAGTATGGCCCTGGAGGGCCCACCTTTTTCTCTTCCAACATCTTTATCCTGTTAGCAGCAGCAGCCTCCACCACCATCGACTTGGTCTTGTGTCGGAGAGGGTTCTTGCTTCATGAGGTAATTAGTTCAGGTATCATGGCATGTGTCACTTTGATCATCAAAACCATTGAATGTATGCATCTGATTCTTTTTATTTCTAACAACTGCTTGGACCTTACACTTGCCCACTTGACCATGTTTTGGGGATTGATGGGATGTCCTAGTAAGCCTGTGTTTGTTGGTTTTGGTTAGCCACTTGGGTCGTCTCTGAGAAGCCATTGTCCGCTCCCTTCACAGCTTCACTTTTCCATCTTGTTTCCCGCTCACCTGTCCCATTCCACTTGTCTGGGCACTAGGTTGACCTATTTTTAGGGTTGCACCTTATCTAGTGGGAAGAAGGGGCTAAAGGCCCAAAAGGTAAAAGCAAGCTGGCAAAAGATAAAAGCCTAAGAATAAAACCTCGAGATGCTTCGCCCAAGGATCCCCGAGAAAGCAATAAAAGACTTCTCAACAAGAAACAAGAGGGACCCTAAAAAATAATAAAACAAGACCTAACCAGAGGATAGAGGGTCTCATCACGAGCCAACCTATTAGGTCCATGGGTACCTAGCAGTATGACATTGCCATCAACTGGTTACCATGCCAGGGCAGTGACCTTTGGTTGCATGGCCAAGGGAAAGGGGGTCTCATCACGAGCCAACCATCTCATTTCTGTGAAAGTACTTGTGGGTAACGCTATCACCACTGGTCACCACGCCAGGGCAGTGTCCCCTGATTATCTCTTGAGCAAGAAAGAAAGAAAAAAGCAATAAAAAATGAAATAACAAAAAGAATAAAAGGCATGAATGGGCTTGGAAAGAATTGCATCCATGACGGGTACAACTCGCCTTCTACAAAGGCACCCACAGGTAACATCTTGCATCCTTGACCTGCATTGCACCCACTTGCTTGGACATCCCTTGACCACTTCATCCACTTACATGGCTTGGAAGAGGTCTCTTCCGGGAACTTCCCTTATTCAGTGGACACTAGCCCAACAGGATGCCTTGCCCTTTTCCCAGACTTGTATAGTAGGTTTGTGTAACGTCTTTGAGCTATTGACTGATCTATTAGGGGTTTCATGCATATGTTTATTAATATTGATGATGAAATGTGATTGACATTGCTATGATCCCTGTGACTAATGAGCCCATGGAGGGCGTAGCTTTTGATGTGCAGGACCATGCCCGACAGACAGGTACCATCTTGGACCGGTACACATAGGGAGATGATCAGTTCGGACCTCCATGGGGTTGAAGAGCCCATCATGTGGATACTGAGACCCCATCAGGGGGTGGATACAGGATATAGATGGATCCAGAGCTTTGCACTAGAGGAGAAGAGGATGTTCCATAAGAGGCATCCCGACTGAGCTTGACCTAGGGGGGATGACCCTTTATCAGTGGAACGTTGGCCTTGGGAGGCCTAGGATGTCACCATCTTGACCATGACGTCACCCAACATCATGGACGTTTTAGGAGGCAGACTAGGTAGCAGTGACACGTGTGGCAGGTTGGAGAAGCCCAAGGAGGGCTAACGTTTTGCTCCAGGATGCCCTATCTGCCCAGAAAGGGGCTAATGTCTCCCTTGGAGGGGCTTTTACTCTCTTTTCATCTTGATTTAGGATTTAATTTGACAATTTAATGTAAAACAATATGATTTTGGTATTTTGGCCTTGTCGACCTTTTACATGACCTAAAAAGTAAAATTAGGTCATGATATTGTATAAATGGAGGATTTTCTCCATTTTTTCATCATCACTCATTCAATCCATAAGGAGGTCTAAACTTTGCACCCTCTCTTGGGTATTTGGCTGATTTAGTGAGGCGCACTTGTTGAAGGAAGACATTTTTGGCATATTTTGGCATTTCTCTTGAAGGAAGGTGTTACAACTAGGGTTTGCATGGTTATTTCTTTGTGAATTGTAAGTATTTTTCTGCAAAACTTCTTGAATGAATGGTTGTAGTTCAATTTCTTGCATGTGTTTATGATTTTGCTGAACAAAACCCTAGGTGACAAGCACACAAGTAGGTCCTTGTCTCATGTCCCCTGATAGAGAAATTTTCAGCCATTGATAGAGAAGAGAGAGCCTAGCCATAGCTACACCCTCTTTGTCTCTTCATTTATTGCTAGCCGTACTATCTAGAAATCAAGAATAAGGAGACGTCCTAGGCCTAGGTTATCTACACTTAGGGCCGTTTTTCTTCTAGGGTTTAATGAAAGAGCCTTGCTGTAGCAACACTCTCCCTCATTAGATTTTCCTTCTTGGTTTTATGCTTCATCCCTTAGCTAGCCGTTTTGCCAGTCAACCTAAGGAAGGAGGAGATAGCACGAGGCCTTGCCATAGCAACACCRGAGTGAGCCTCTCTCCCCTAGGGTTTTGATTTTGAGGCCTTGCCTTAGCAACACCTCAAAAATCTTCCCTCTAGTCCTTAKTCGTTCTGACCTTTATCTCCTTCAACTCCTGCGTCCTTCACTATTGACTCCATTAAACCCTAAGGCACTGATCTKAAGACCTCATGCGTTGAAGTGGACTTGATATAAAYRCTCTCAAAACTTYGAATTGAAACCCTAACTTCACTAACCCTAGCCTAGACTAACCTACTAACCCTAAGTGCTGCCGTCATCCTTAGCTATTTACATCATTGGTGCAACRMCATCTTGTTTTATGAGCAATTGGATGGTAATTTAGGCATACATTGATTGAAGTGTTGATCTTTTACTTTGAATGCCATATTATCTCAATACTTATTGGTGAAGTGCTACAATTTTCATTGATATTGATAAACATTGACTTCGTCAACATTTATTACCAAATTGTTTATATATTATTCAGATAGTCAACTATTCTATGAAGTACTAACCCATTGAAATATAACTTGCATATATCCATTTGTTGTTTCATTGTTCCAGGCAGGTATATGTTTGGGGGTTTACTTTTAATTGGCCTTTGGCCGGACTATCTGTTTGGTGGTGACTTGTGAGGGGGAAATCTATCCGTGTCTCATTGTCCTCTTGCCTCTTCAAAACCCCAGGTCACCGGGGACGTCTCCCCTGGGCCTCACCTCCCTAAATAGAAAGAACCTTTCCATCGTGGTGACATTGGGTGGGATAGGTTCCTGTTACGCCAGTTTGATCCACAAGACTCAAGCCTTTTATCTTGACTACAAACTGCGCGATAACATGGCTTATAGCCATTCATCATGTGCACCCTAGATTTTGCACCATCATGTATTACATTCTTCTCCCTCTAGATTTTGCACCATCCTAGGTGCACATCACCATTATATACAATTACATCAAATTTTTTCAAAATACATGTGGATATGCCTCGTGCATTGCATCCTATACTTCCCATGTTGCTTCTTCAAGGCTGTAGTGGGTCCATTGGACCTTTACCTGCCCCTATGACTTTGTTCTTGAGTATAGAAACCTTGCTATCCAATATGCACATTGGCTATACTTGGAAATCTCCTTTCAATTCCACCTAAATCAAAATCTAGTCAATGACATAGTTAGGGTCATGCACATACTTTTTCAATAAAGACACATGAAACACATTATGTACTTTATGTACTTTTATGGTAGCAGGCAATGCAAGAATGTATGAAACAAGTCCTATCCTATTTAGGATCTCAAAAGGACCACAATATTTGGATGCCAATTTATTGCAGCGCCCTAATTTTAGCGAACTTTTCTTTGGTTTCACTTTCAAAAACACATGCTCCCCAACTTTAAACTCCCTCGGTATTTTTCCTTTATTCGCATAACTCTTTTTCTTGTCTTTAAATACTGCTTGATTTTTGACCATTTGCCCTTCCATTTCTCTAAGCACTTCTGGCCTAAGTACCACTTTGTCTGCAAGATTGTCCCAACTAATTGGAGTATTATACATTTTTCCATACAATGCTTCAAATTGACTCATATTCAGTAAAGCTTGATATCCATTATTATAGAAAAATTCTACAAATGTAGGTAATACTCCTACTTCAATGGTTTATCCATCACATAAATTCTTAACATGTCTTTAGTCACTTGATTGGCTCTTTGTTTTCCCATTGATTTGTGGATGATAGGCTATACTGAAGTTCAGATTATACCAAAACCCTTGAATAATCCTTTCCAAAAGTTTGAGGTAAACCTTGGATCTCTATCCGAAACAATTGCCTTATGTATTCTGTGCAACCTGACAATCTCCTTCAAGTAAATCTATGCTATATTAGCTTCCTTATGAGACAACTTAATTGGAATAAAGTGAACAAATTTGGTAAATTTGTTCACGACTACCATTATTGAATCATGTTGTCTTGCTATCTTAAGAAACTTGGTGATAAAATCAATAGTTACCACTTCCCATTTTCACTTTGGAATTGGTAATGGCCGTAGCAAACCTACTGGATGTTTGTGTTTGGCCTTTACTCTTTGACATTCCATGCACCTGGCTATATAGTCAACCGCATCCTTCTTCATTCCTGGCCAAAAATATTGACTTCTTACTACTGCAATTGTCTTCTAATAACCAGGATGTCCAACATATGGAACATTATGCATTTCTTTTATACAAGCTTCCTTAATTCGTAGGAATTATGAACATGCTCTTAGTCTTTATGCATAAGAATGCCATTCTCTTCCAACTTGTAACCCTCATACTTCTGTTGTACATTCTCTCGCTACAAGTCTTCGTTGATACGAAGATAACACTCATCAGAGGTAACAACTTCAAGAATTCTATTCCTCAAATCAAACTTGCACATAATAATGGTTATAGCATGCATTGCATGTACTCTTCTACTGAGTGCATCAACAACCTTGTTCTCCTTTCCTCTAATATGTTAAATATCAAAGTCATTTTCATTGAGAAATTCCATCCATCTTGTTCAAATAAATATTTTAGACCATTGTGCTCTGTTCTTAACTCAAACTTTCTCCCCATCAAGTAATGTCTCCATATCTTTAACACATGAACTATTGTAGCGAATTCTCAATCATGTGTGACATAGTTCTTTTTGTTAGAATAAAAGAGATGTGCTCTTTTTTCCATAGACAATATAGTAATATTGTCACCCAACCATAGGCACACAACCACCCCTGAGCACCTTTAACCTTGACAGACAGAATAATTCCGGAAGCAAACCCTAGACCCAATAGCCAACCAAAGTAGCGTACTTCTCTCCAAAGCTAGTGTACCAAACAAAGAATCCAAACCATAACCAAGGCAGAAAGTCTAAACCATAGCCAAAGACCAAAAATCCCAGTTGCAGTAGCTGCAGCTGCACTCCTTCTCCAAACTTGTGCACTGTTTCTGGTTTTCTGGGTGAGAGAGAGAGAACAAATGAGCTAAGATGTCCTCTATTTATACTAATCTTTCCAGTGACTTTTCTGGCTGGGCCGACCCGATTTTCTGGTAATTATACTTTCTGTTTATCTTTTTCCTGTGGAGCTGACTTGTCTTCCTAGATTATAATACCTTAATATTATATATTCTGCTGAGCCAACATGTCTTCTAGGGTTCTCACACATTTGTTTAGGGTTTCTCTTTCTTCCTGGAATATTCTAGTCTCGTCAAAGGTTACACGTAGAGGTTAATACCTCCCGCAGCTACCATAATATCAACACTCCCTCCTAGTTAGGAAGGTATTAAAAGCAATGGTCTTGAGCACAAACATACCATTCAACCGGTAGCATCATCATAGCCACACATGCTATCTCATGATGACGTAGATCAACTCACGAGCAACATCATTGTTAGCTTTTTAGCTCGGGAGGTACTCCGCATATTTTGTCTTGAATGCGGATGTAACCTTATGTTTACACTACCAGGCACTTAACTTTGTAATGGGTTTTTATAAAGTTGTTTTAGAGTGGTTCTTTTATTAAAGTGACTTTTTAATAAAGTGTACCTTCAAATTTTAAAGTGACTTTATTTCATAAAGTACACTTATGTAATAAAGTGAAATTACTTTAATATTTTAAGTGATTCATTTTGGAGGGAATGGATCATGACCCTTGATCTTGAAAAAAACAAGATCTAATCTTGGCCTTTGGATTTAGGGTTGGGGAAGGTGAGAAGACACTTTGGAGGGAAAATGTCATTTTCAGATTTATAAAAGAATGCATTGGGTAGTGTGCAAGAAATATCAAGAGGAGATTGAGAGAGATTTTCTGAGTAAGCTTGAGAGAGGAAAGAGGGCAACAAAGAGGGCACGTTTTCCAAGGGAAAAGTGGGCACAAATCCCAAGGAAGATATATGTTTCATTGCTAGGTTGTTTTTCTGCTATGGGAGGCCGTACTGTACGGATCTGTACAACAAGTGAAAGTGGGCATGCAAATCGAGGCATCTTTGGCACGATTTTTGAGGCAGATTCCAGACTTTTGTTTGTTGTTTCTAGGCCGTACAGAACAGTCCGTACAACTGACTGTTGGCATGGATTTCGAGGTACAGAACAGGCCATACAACAATACGGATTTCGAGACAGATTTTGGGACTGTTTTAGTGTGTTGTAAGTGGACTTTTCTTGGCTGGAAATTGTAATTTTGTTGCTGTTATGTACATTCCTGAAGTTGAATAATAAGATCTCTCTCTCTCTCTCTCTCTCTCTCTCTCATTGGGTTTCCCCACATTGGGGTTTTCCCTTGCATTTGCCTAAATTTCTGAGTTTTATGGGTTTGGGACATTTCGGAAGTTCATGAAAGACAATTATCTCTAGGTTGCTAAGTTTTTGACAGAAATTTTAGTTTGCTGATTTTTGTCATTAAAAATCTACATGGTCTCAGAGCTTGGTCTCTGAGTGACAGTGGATAGTGTGATTTTTGGGCAAAGTTGAAGAGGGAAAGGGTGTGATTGTTTTCCTTGAGTTGTGACAGGGAATATGGTTGCAAGCATAAGATTTGAGGATCGGTTGGATGGCATATCCAACTATTTGCAGTGGAAGGTCCGATTGTCAGCTGTTCTCAAGGAGAACAAGATTTGGAACTATGTCAACTCTGTTGTGGTAGCTCCTGCAGCAGATCCTGTTGCTTTGGACTTGCATGAGATAAAGGAAGCCAAGGCTCAGAGGATTATTCTGGATGGGGTGAAGGATCACCTTATCCCACACTTGGCTGACAAAAAGACTGCCAAGGAGATGTGGGATGCACTTAAGAACTTGTTTGAGGCGAAGAATGAGAACTGAAAGATGGCCTTAAAGGCTAAGCTGCATGATACCAAGATGGGTAAGGAGGAGAGTGTCTCTTCTTATCTTACCCGGGTAGCTCAAGTAAAAGATGAGTTGGCTGCTATTGGAGAGGTCATAACGGATTCTGAGTTGGTGAGGATAGCCTTAAATGGCTTCACCAAAGAATGGGAAGTCTTCGTGAAGTGTGTGGTGGGACGTGAGCATCTACCAAATTGGAGCAGACTGTGGGATGATTTCACTCAGGAGGAGATCCGGGAAAGATCTAAGAGCTGTGAACAAAAGACAGATGGAGTTGATGACAATGTTGCTCTTACTGCAAAGAGCAAGAAGAAAGGAAGTTCTGGAAGGGAATTGAGTAAAGTTAGATGCTATTGTTGTAACTAGTTGGGGCACCTTGCCTCTCGTTGTCCTGAGAGGAAGAAGAAGAAGAAAGAACTAAAAGGGCCCGAGACAACTGCTACAACAACGATGGAGGACTTTGCTTCCAAGTATGACAGGGAATTTTCTTTGGTGACCCTAGTTTCCAGTGTCGGCATCGGAGGATTTGGAGGTGATATCAGATGGATTGTGGATAGTGGAGTCTCTTGCCACATGACGGGAATCTGGCGAGTATTCCTTAATATCACAGAGACTGGTCCTGACCGACAGGTGGTAAATGAAGGTGGTATGGCAAGAGTTGTACGTGAAGTTGGGAGTGTTAGATTCCAACTTGAGTTTGGGGGACTCTTGGAGCTTGATACAATTAAGAATACTTATCTGTTTGGAATTGTTCACCAACTGGCTGCAGAAGAGGGATGTTCCACCCAACCATAAGCTCCCTGCTGCACTAGTTCTCTTTGCAACAGAGGCCACCCCCATGATAGAAGTCTAGTTGCTCAAATAGACCCCATAGGTATCACTATCACTATGTATGGTGTAGCTTTGACCCTACGATCTCTTAAAGGCAAAGTGGTTGTCATTTTAGTGGGAGGAAGTCTTTTGTCTCACTAATCTACTACCAACAAGATGAAGATTGAGGAGTCCAACTAGCACATAGTACCTCTAATAGTCGAGGTATATTGAAAAAAGTGATAAGCCCAAGGCACTGGGCTTGAAAAGGCCACACAAAGTCTCAAGTCTGTGGATGATGACCTCACTGATGACAACGAGGATGGAATTTCCTAATAACTTCAACCAAAGTCCAATATAGGAATATAATTTCCTTTTGAACTATTTAGAATTAGGCTATAATCCTTGACCTTTAATTATCCAATGGATATTGACATCTTAGATAGGTTAACGTGTTCAAATTTCCTTTTGATTTTATTCTCTAAATATGTTTCTATATGTTCTTGTCTTACAATTGACAATATAGGCAGAGTTTTTCCTAGATAATTTAGATTTTGTTAATTAGTTCAAAGTGTGTCACATAGTTTTAAAGGTCCCAGGGAAGACACACAACTTTCAGCAAAAAAATCTTATATTTGAGAAATGAAATAAACAAGGAAAGATGACAAGAAACAAACCTCTAAGAAATCATTTAGTACTCCTTGGTTGTGAGAGCCTTGCCCTTGTTGCCGCCTTTCAATTTCTGCAACAAATTCTTCATCAAAAGCAAAAGCGACAACACCCTGCATAGATAACTACATTCTTAGCTGACATAAAATGTGAAATCCTTTGGGATAGAAAATACCCAAAACCATGGAGTATGAAATGTGCACTAAAATATTAATTGATGCGGAAAATTTCATGGACTTGTGGCCACACAATAATACACAATTAGAATAGTTGTCAAAGACATTGCATACGTTTAAGTATTTACTAATAAATGAATAGAACTAATGCACTAATAAGTTTCTCATCCTTACAATTTATAACCTTCCTTTTGAATAATAGCTAATTAAATTCCCTATTAAGGTTAAAACAATCAAATTCAATTTCAAACATGAGGGGACAATAAAAGCATTGCTATGATTATTAGATGACAGTTTTTCTTTTCCCAATTTAATGAAGTTTCAAATCAATATAAGAGAGTACTGTCTAATAGGCACTCCTATGATGTTTTAATGCTTTTGTTAAAATCATAGTTATGTTAGAAGGAAATTAGGTCCTAAAAGTTTTGCATAGAAAAACAATCGATTAAACAACTCAGTAAGAGAATATCAAGCAATGGAAAGTAATGTTGTGTTTATTGCAACTCTAATCAAAGTAACTCAAATCAAATGGAAACATCACTTGTGCAAGTGCTTGAAGGGTGTAGTATTATTATTAAGCAAATGGTATTACATATGATCCCTAATCTATCCCTATCAATACATGTACTTATGTGTCCAGGAAAATTGTAGACTGTTATCTGACAGAGGATTTGCTCTTTATGTGACTGTACACTAAATTGGGTAACTCAATGCAACTATAGGTGAGCTGTAGTATAGGAGCAAAAGCCAGAGCAATGAGTAGTATGCATTATGTCCAAAACCAGATGCATGGGAAAGCATCCCCGAACCCTAGGGGCCAGAAACAGAGATGCCCACACATTGGGTACGCCAATATTCGTAGTGGGACATCTAGGGGATACCTGGGATATTGCACCCCTCCCCAATTCAGGGGACTTCTCCCCCAAATTGTGAGGCAACCCCTATACAAATCTAAGGATAAAAATGAAAATAGTCAAAAACCTAACTAATCTATCCCCATACATTGTTTTAGACACATATCAGACAGATAAAAAGCACAACAAACTTTTACTTCATCCTTGGAGCTGACAATTGCAAGTAGGAGCTAACAAGTTCACTGTGGCGACTCTCATATACA
>ML820199.1:0-38065 GCA_009831015.1 Picea engelmannii
GACTTGGTGAACATACTAAGGTGACCGTTGGAGGGGAAAACCTAGTTTCCAAAACGTCGCAATTGCGACATATATCTTCACAAATGTGGCAAGAGAGACGTTCCAGTGGAAAACGTGGCAAGAGAGACGTTCCAGTGGAAAACATGGCAAGAGTGACGTTAACGTGGAAAGAGAGACGTTAACGTGGCAAGAGATACGTCAACGTGGCAAGACCGACGTTATCGGGCAACATGATTTTTTTTTTTTTTAATTTCCTCTATTTTGCGACAATATGGACAATTTTGTCCATAATGCCGCAAATAAAACGTCAGAATTTTACAATATGTACTAGTGTTATAAGTTCATACATTACTTACTAGGAAAACACTTTAAGATGTTCACAGATCATTAATCCCTCAAATATCTAGTCAACAGGCCAGTGTTGGGGGGGAGGATCTGTATATGGTTGTTGTTATTTCAAGAATTTGACTTTGAAGTAATAGTCAAACCAGGGAAGCTGAATGCAGGACCAGATCACTTGTCAAGGGTCACTAATGGAGAGGAACCTACCAACTTTGAAGACAACTTCCCAGATGCACAATTGTTTTTAGTACAAATAGCTAATGAATTTTTTGTTGATATCATTGAATATTTGAGCACAAATATTGTGCCACGAGAATTTAACACTGCGAAGAAGAAAAATCTGGTAGCCAGAGCTATAGACTATCAATTGATTACAGGACACTTATACAAAATGGGCTCAGACAACATTTTGTGAAGATGTGTACTAGAACATGAAAGGCCTAGAATTTTGGTAGAAGCTCATGAGGGAATAGATGGAGGAAATTATGCAGGAAAAGATATCGCACAAAATTTATTGTGCATAGGACTATGGTGGCCAACAATCCGCAAAGATGCTAAGGAATACTGCCAGAAATGTGATGTTTGTCAAAGGGTTGGTAAACCTAACAGAAGGGATGAGATTCCCCTAAAACCACAAGTAACTTTGCAGGTATTTGACAAATGGGAAATATACTTTGTGGGACCAGTCCATCCACCAACAAAAAGGTCAAGAGCAAGGTATATCATTACTGCAACGTAATAGTTAACAACATGGGAAGAAGAAACACCAGTAAAAGATTGCAACGCATAGACAACAACACACTTCATGTCTGAGAAAGTGATCACTAGATTCAACTATACAAAGATTTTGATTAGTGACCAAGGTACTCACTTTATCAATAGTATTATCAAGGCTATGATTGAGGATTTTGAAGTCTACCACCAAAAGAGTACACCATACCATCCTCAAGCAAATGGAATAGTAGAAGACTTCAATAAGATCTTGGAGAATGCTCTGACAAAGATCTGCAATGTCAACAGGGATGATTGGGACTTAAAAATACCAGTATTACTATGGGCATACAAGACTACATGTAAGAAGTTGACAGGACAGACACCATTCAGGTTGGTGTATGAGAAATAAGCAGTGGTACCACTGGAATTTCTGGTACCCAATCTGCGCGTAGTAGAAATTACCAACATGACAGAAATGGGCGTAGTAAAGGAAATGCTAACTCAACTAATGGAGATGGAATATGATAGGATTCTGGTAGGATTTCATCAAGAGGTACAGAAAGAAAGAGATGAAGCTTAGCATGATAGACATATCAAGAGGAAGAATTTCAAGGAAGGAGACCTAGTTTTTCTCTATGACAGTCAAGTTTTACAACATCTTGGTAAGTTTAGAATGCATTGGCTAGGGCCCTATGAAGTAAATATTGTCATAGATGGGGGATCTGTACAGCTAAAGGATCATGTAGGAAAAGAACTCAAGGGAATGATCAATGGTAGTCAATTGAAACTATATAGGGACAATCGACCCCCCGAAGCTTGAAAGTTCCAACGCAGTGGGACATAAATGTACATAGTGTAATATAGTAGAAGCTAAGATAGAAAAATGACAAAAATAAATACAAAGGAGAAAAAGAAGGAAAAAAAATAGAAAAACAGAAAAGAAAGAAAATACAAAAATTACTAGGAAACATTGTGCGCAAAAAAAGTGGACTCAGTGCGACAAATGGAAAAATGTTCACTCGTAGATACTGCGCACTAACGAAAAATCATAGCGGAAATGCACAACGCACTTAAAAATTTCGCACTGGAAAAAGGACAAACGATCAGAAAAGCAAAAAATGACGGTTATGGCAAAAAGGCGCCAACTAGCGGCATTTATGAAAATTAAATGGAACATACTCGTAAAGCTCTATTGCATTAATCGCAGCCAGGGAAGCTTCTCCAAGAAGTTTCACGACATTGATGACACCTTCTATATAAAGGGGAAACGCGAACATATTACAACTTATTGTCAAATTGCAAACTTGTAGTGATAGAGAGCACACAGAGCAGAAGCGAATGGACGAGTGCACAGTGCAAACCGGTCGAAGTTCAGTCGGCAAAAGAAACCAGTACCCACGATGGCACCACCAAATATTGGTGCACCGAGCCAAGCAACAAGGAAAACCCATAGCAGTGTTAGAGTGCCTCATGAAACCACAGAGGCCGAACAAGAAATTGCACAGAGAGAGGAATTGATCGATGTTGACGTGATTCCCTCGCCACGAGTTGAACCATCAAGCCCTACACTAGTGGAGGAATAAACCCAAGCCCCAACAACAACTGTCATGGAAATCGATTTGCACGATGGTGTGCAGGGCCACAAAACAAATGATGTAGACAACCTACAATAACCTGTGAAGGCCAAAGAAGCCCAAATAAAAAATGGTGAAGCCAACGCGCACACAGAGACTACGACACTAAGACCACCACCTGAAGCAGGATCCGTGCAGCAGTAGGAAGGGCTGGTCAAAGACATAACCGAGCAGCCAGATTTAGACGCAGAGCACATGCAATCAGAAGTTGGGACCTCTAGCGCGTCGGTCGGAAGAAAGGGAAAACAACCCATGGTATGGTCCCTGCACAAGAAACACGACACAACACTCATACTACCGCGCATCCCAAAGGGAGTATAGGCCCTATCAACACTGTTGGGTTGCGTGGAGAAGCTAAAGTATTCAGACCACGATGTGTCTAACGCTGGAAAATTCCCTGAATTTGCGTAGCAGGTATACATGGACAACATAAGCACATGACCCTTTGGCGACCTTATACTGCAACCAAAACCATGGGCAGCTGGCCTGGCCAACACAGGCATCCTTAACTTGGTGTAAATTCCCCATTTTGGTAGGGGGAAGGAAGTAAATAACTGTGTCAAGCAGTTAATGACGGTCCTCCATGGAGGCTTCTTATGGCTGGAGGAACCTATCTCAATCGACGTCGATTTGATTTCCTTCATCACAGGTCTGTCGTCCATAGGTGAGAGTCCCATGTAGTACCTGGATGAAAAAACAAAGGAGAAATCACTTGCCAAGAAGATGAAGAAAACCTATGGCACATAGAGGGGTTCACATAGTATAATCATAAAAATAATCAATGACACAACCACGAGAATGGCCACAAAGATTATGGCCTACAAGATGCTACGAAAGTGCCGCAAGGAGAAATTTCCTGCAGGGGTTGTCGTAGTTCCAACACAATGCACCAATGGAACCATGCTCAGCTAGGCCCCTTATCTACTGAACTTGTTCCTCGATGACTGCAAAGACGTGCAGGATTTGGGGAAAAACTTTCATTACTCTTGGTTAATAATCCTGATCGCATTAGTCGGGTGGAGGGATCCACCATGTTATTGATTTTGCGACAGGATATGTCGTTGTTGCGCAGCGCGATATACCTCAATGGGGAGCGCTTCAGACCCCAAAATAAAAAGTGGCAACGCAAGTAACTTTGTGTGGTACTTCATTGACATCCAGGACAACATAGCAAACACATCAAGGATCACCCCAGAGGTTGTCGCTCAATACCAAGGTATTGCCAATTTCATAGCCATGCGCCACACCATGTGGATACAGGCACGCACAGACCCAACCAAGGAATGGTTGCAACTCCATTACTGCATCATCGAAGAAGATGTAGAAATGGCGATGCGCGACTGGAAAGATGACTAGAAGATCCCATTCATTTCTAAAGAAGTTCCCACATGAAAGGAATTCGAACCAGGGGGATCTGAGACACCTGCAGGAGACAGCGCTGCGCCTAAAAATTTGAAGCCAAGTCAAAAGCCGACGTAGAAGAAAAAGGGGAGTGTGCCAAAGAAAGATGCGCATGCAGGAAAAAAGGACATTGCCCCAACACCAGGAGAACAAGGAATGGGGGATACAACGACACAATAAACCCCCTCGACAACCACCCCACAGGAAACAGGGCAACCTAAGTGGCCAATCATACATATAGGGGAGTCACGTAATAAGGCCAAGGCGCACAAGCAACTGCTAGAGTATACGATTATTAAGGATGATGCCGACCTTGTGGCAGAAAATGTACATGAACATGCAACTAAGGAGTTCAAAGACACCCAACACCAAAGAGGTCAAATTCGAGATGAGTTGGCCAACATAAGGCAGGTCCTAGAGAAAATGAGAGCAGCGCACATGCCTGAAAGAGGAACAAAGTCCTTCCCTTCAACAACAGAAGGATAGGCAAGGGTCGCGTCGAGCGAGCAAGATACCATACAAACTATAGTGCATGCGAACCCAAACTTCCAAGTTACATCCAACATGTTGCAGATGGATGAGACTGTAGCCCAAACACCACTGAAGGATCTAGCACAAGTAGAGTTGGTAATGGCAAGTATACCAACCAAGGCACTATACAAGCTTCAATTCAGTGTCGCACAGGAGGTGCAGTCAAGTGCAAGAACATACGTAGAAAAATTGCAACATACGAAGAATGGCAAGGAAGCTTTAGAATTGGTAGTCGAGCAGATAAATCTCGAAACCAAGGAGGAAAAAGAATGCACAAGCAAAATGGAACAGGGTTTGACAGCGGTGTATAATCGCATCCATGACAACACTCAAGCAGTAGAAAGAAGTGTAGAGGAGAAGATCAACCTCATCGCAGAGACACTTGATCAATATAGGCAGGAGATCAAGTAATTGAAAGAGAATCTAAACCCCGTGACTCCTCTGGAGGTGAGAGAACAAAGGAAACAAGAAGTTACATTTCAACTAGGCGAGATGGAGAAACAAGTCAGCACGGTAGAAAAATTGTTTGATCGAGCAACCCAGCTCTGGAAAGCGTTGGAGGAGGACGAGTAGGTCCAGCAGTGGGACTAGGAAGAAGAAAGAGAAAGCGCAGCTATCCAAGATCTCACACAAAATCAGAATACAATGAACATTACAGAGCACTTAAAAGGAAGTCAAGATTTAAAGAAGATGTAAGCAGAGTTAAAAGTCGTGCAGAGGAAGAAACAAGAGAGACAAGCGGAAGTGGAAACACTCCAGGAACAAGCAGCACAAATGATCACACATCTCAAGGAGGAGAAGAAGAGCATGGCGCAGACACACACATAAAGAGCAACACTGATCTAGGAGGAGATTACAGCGTAGTCAGTAGAGGCACTGACAGGAAAAGTCGCACAGGTCCAGGCACGAGGAAGGGAACTTGCAGACAAGTTTCACAACCTAGCAGAGGTTGTTTAGGGAGCGCACACTATTTAGGTGGCTCGGGACAAGAAACATGTCCATGTTGGGGGCATGTTGGGCGTAAGCCTATTTGGAGGAAATATATATTTTTGAAGGGAAATACTTTATTTTGGAGAAGAACAATTGGCAGGAAAAGCAACATGAAAAAGGGAAAGCACATGAAAAGGAGGAAAGCATGGAAGGCGTGCATGCAAGAAAAACTAACCACGTTAGGGTTAGGGTTTTCGGTAAGAGGTTGTAACAACCGATAAGCTAAAAATTAATATAAATAAGTACCTAGGAGGTCTAGGTCGAGGGGGGGGGGGAGATATTGTTTGTTCGGTTAGGAGAAATATTGTAAGATCTGACACACTTTGGTAAGTTGTTGAGTTGTAGGATAGTCAAGTAGCTAGATATTGAGGGTTATATCACAAGTTGAGGATCTTGGTGCGATCTAGTCAACCTCAAAGAGGTTCTGGAACCTGTTTTGTGATTGTATAATCAGAAGTGTAGTGCACGTGATGCCACATATTATAGAAATCTAAATAAAAGAGCATAAGAATCCAAATCTTTGTGGATGTAGCCCAGGAGGGGGTGAACCATGATAACATTTGTATCAAGTGTATTGTTTATTGCATATTTACCTTATGTCAATAAGTAGATGATGAATGGATGAATGAATAGTTCTGTTAAATCTATTATATGTTAGATCAGTTAGATTGCATGCATAAATTTAACAGATGAATGAATCTTAAGAATGATAGAGAGAACAACAAGATCAAGGCCTAAGGCGAGGAAGTACAATCTCTGATCCCCACTCTGTCCTAGGCTGCAATCACATGAGCTTTGTAGCCACCCATAGAACTATCTCGGGTGAGACTGTGCAATACAATCTGTGTGTTTTGTTGCCTTCTAGTTTACCAGGAGGGCCGATAGTTTTAGAGGGTTTTGTTGGAAACCTGTTTAGATCTGAACCTAGGTCAACAAAAGAGTAGGAAGAGAGGATAATAACCAACAAGTGGTTATGTTTCCAGCTGGAACTGCATGGTATTGAGTGAGACTCCCAACAAACCAACAACAAAACTATCAACAAACCAATAACAAACACATGTTGGTTTAGTGCAACTCACACAAGAGTTCACTCTTCAAGCCTGACAACATGACTCTTCAATTTTCTATCTCCAATTTTCTCTAAATATGCTCCAGGATTCTCTAGAATTCTCCCTCCATGGCTGCATCAGCTTCAAACTTTGTTTCTTGCTCTCTACTTGCTTCCCATGCATAAAAACTCAATGTGTAAAATTGTTGTCCCAACCCATACAAATTTCCTCTATTTTGGCATGCCTTTCTTGACTCACACTCTTCCCCGAGATGATTGTACTCAATCCCCATGTGCCCAATGAATTTGGGAAGTCGCTACTCACACCCACCCTCTTACATGTATCCAATGATTGGTTTAGGGAACACTCAATCAGAAATTGAAAGGTTCATATACAATTAACAAATTTAGGAAAATGGGTTAAATTAATATACATGGGTATTCCTCCTCTTGGACCCCTCTTGGCCATTATCCTAGACACTCCCCCCTCTTGTGGATTAATTCATCCCCCATCTCTTGTCTAAGACCCCTTAGCAGTTGGCATCACATTTTGTTGATAAAAGAAGGAAATACAATTCACATGTTACATCACTTTGCCCATAGCCACACATTATATCTACATAAGCATTAATTAAATCGGGGATTATAGTGGGGATGTTACAAAGGCACGATCCCATGGGATCGTGCCTTGGCCCCTGGGGAAGAGGTGAATCCTGACATTGACCCAGCTCAACCAGCTCCGTGGCCAAGTCACGGTTTAGGTTGGACCGTGACTTGGCTGCAGGGGGGGGGCAGCCCCCGCGACCAGACCTTGGGCGCTCCCATGGATTGGTCGCGGGGCTAGCTGGGGCGATGATCAGTATCACCTTAGCCCACATAAGCCAAGGCTTGGTCCCGACATCGCCCCAGTAACTCCATGGGTCAATTTTTATTTATTTATTTTTTTCAACTTAGTTCTTATAGTCAATGGTTTATTATTATTATTATTATTATGTAAAAGGCCTAATTTTTTTTTTTCATATAGGAAAAATGGCAGGAAAGAAACTATCTATGAATATATATGGATCACAACTTGCAATAATGGCATCCAAAATTTCAACTGGGACCTCCATGAATGCTAGACAATAAATTGATAGCACAACACCTAAGTTGTCAAAGGAAATGAAGAATGTTATAGAGTGGAAATCTATGGAAGGTGAAAACAAACTGGAATATTCTTGGTTTGTTAAAGACCAACAAGGAAACAATGGATAACATCTATATTTTTATTGTGTCGAGTTTGAACATGTGCAACGAAATTATCAAACACTTGGCTTGTTACGAGATATATGTTTGGTGTCAGACACATATATTGTTTATGCAGTCATCAAAGAAGGCATGACTTATATCAAGATTACATATTGTTTGAAATTGAGAAATTATAACAATGATGAATGTTTTACAGAATTATGTGCATCCATCATTGATGACATTGAGAAAGGCAATGCAATTTTTTATTTTTTTTCAGAGAAATAATAACACCAAGTGTTGATCTAGAGGATGGTATTGTGAAAACAACACAAAATTCCATTCAAAATAGATTGAGGACGTCGAACTTAGTTGATGATGGCCATACATTTCAGTTGAATGTGAAACAACTTTATAAGCCCACAGAAGGGCAAGAAAAATATCAAATTAAAAAATTGCATCACTTGCATATTCACAATTTGAAAGCATTGATTAGGTACAATCCATGTGCACATGTGGTTGACTACCTAGTTCTCGTTGGCCCAATGGAAGTTCCTAGGAGGGAAGAATTTGATACATCAAAATGTTTTGAATACAAATATTATGTGATTGAAGGAAATCATTCTGCAGAGGCTAGAAGAGAATTGATGCAAGAATATCTCAATAATCCTCTTTTGAGACAATCAAATGCATAATTTATGTTGGTTTAACATATCCAGAAGAAAATTTATTGGCATGGGATCATAACACATACAATGAGTACAGAATGTCCATGACTTTCATTCAAAGGGTGATATTTATCCATACTGAGTTTTCTGAAATATGTCGTGGGGAGAGATCAAATGTTGATGGCAAGTTTTAGAAGCAATGTTATATGGAAATAGGCTTTCCAAATGATGATGAAAATGAAAATGAAAAGAATCGCAAAGGAAGTGAAGTATTTAGAGCTGTGGATATTTATTTTCAAATGGGATTTAGAACTGGACAAGTATGAGATTTGATAGATGATATCTTCACCCTATGGGAAAATATTAGTATAAAAAATCAGAGAGTTAAGAAGACTAAATCATTAATATGTGGCACAAGTAAGATGGGGCCTGGAATAAAAAATATTCAAGAAGATATAACTATAACACCTTGGAGAACGACACAAGGAGTGAAGGATGAGAAACTTATCATAGCTATATTACCACATGTAAGGTCGGGTGAATTGTCAATGGAAGAAATGTGTGATGAATTTAAAAAGTAAGTTTGTTGAGTTATTTTTATTTATGTTAGGACAAGAAAATTAATTTTTCAGTTTAACATATCAATGTTCTAAGTATTTTATTATATATATCATTATAACATTATTTATTTATTTTATTTAGTTATAATGTGTATATTAAAGTACAAGAGGAAATGGTTAAGATGTTGAATGAAGACATTTGGGTTGATGTTAAACTCAACTGTCCATATTCAAGCTCTACAATAGTATTGAAACAATTTTTTGTTGCATTCAAAAAGGTATGTTGATTTATTACATTCATGTTATTCATTTGTAGGTTAATTTATTTATATTTTAATAGTTATAGATATATAACTATGTGTTTGTTTGTTTCATTAAAGATGACAAAGAATAATGTAGATGGAGTACCTGAAGCCTTCAAATTTTTTATTCAAAAAACCAAGTTTGAAAGAGAAAGAAGGAGACGTGTTCAAATTGTTGAACTTGATGACACCCTTGATCACTACATTTAGAATGGGCTCGACATTGTTCAGTATAAAGTGATATTATGTGATTGTGAATAAATTGCAAATATTGTTCCTAAAAAAGAATACTCCCTAGTTATTGTGGATATCCCTCATGGTTATAATATCCAAAACATTGGATATGATACTGAGCCTTATACTTACCAAGTTTTCAATAAAGTGGTTATGGATTTATGGAAGTCACAACATCACCATTTTGGATATTTCTGGTTTTTCATTCAGACACACAACAAGGATTAGTACAATCAAGCTTCAAGGGAAAAGAAAAGACAAAGATGCAGTTTATTTGGTAAGATATTGAAAGTGTATGTTTAGAATTAAGACTAGTGTTGGGCTCAAGCCTATTTTGAGGAAATATCTATTTTTGGAGGGAAAGACTTAATTTTGGAGAAGAACGGTTGGCAGGAAAAGCAACACGAAAAAGGGAAAGCGCAAGCAAAGGAGGAAAGCATGCAAGGCACGCATGCAGGAAAACCTAACAACGCTAGGGTTAGGGTTTTTGGTAAGAGATTGTAACGGTCGATAAGCTAAAAATTAATTTAAATAAGTACCTAGGAGGTATTGGTCGGGGGGAGATATTGTTTGTTCGGTTAGGAGAACTATTGTAAGATATGATACACTTTGGTAAGTTGTTGATTTGTAGGAGAGTCAAGTAGCTAGATTGCAGGTTGAGGAGCCTGGTGCGATCTAGTCAACCTCACAAAGGTTGTGGAACCTGTTTTGTGATTGTATAATCGAAAGTGTAGTGCACGTAGCACCACATATTGCAGAAATATAAATAAAAGAGCATAATAAGCCATATCTTTGTGGGCGTATCCCAGGAGGGGGTGAACCATGGTAACATATGTGTCATGTGTATTGTTTATTGCCTATTTACCTTATGTCAATAAGTAGATGATGAATGGATGAATGAATAGTTCTGTTAGACCCGTTATCTGTTAGATCAGTTAGATTGCATGCATAAATTTAACAGATGAATGAATCTTAAGAATAATAGAAAGAACAACAAGATCAAGGCCAAAGGTGAGGAAGTACAATTTTTGATCCCCACTTTGTCCTAGGTTGCAAGCACATGAGCTTTGCAACCACCCATAGAACTATCTCGGGTGAGACTGTGCAGTACAATCTGTGTGATGTGTTGTCTTCTAGTTTACCAAGAGGGTCGATAGTTTTAGAGGGTTTTGTTGGAAACCTGTTCAGATCTGAACCTGGGTCAACCAAAGAGTAGGAAGAGAGGATAATAACCAACAATTAGAAAACAATTTTATTAATTCACAAGTTAATTGAATTTTCACTTATTTATGTTATAGGCACAAGCCTAATATTCATATCTCTAATAGAGAACCATTTAAACGTGATTTTGAGAGTATACATCTTGCAACCTGGACAAAAGATGATTATTATAATTATATTCTTGTAAATGTACAGGATGGAGGGAATCCTAGTAGTTTGTTGGTTTACAATGTTGTGGTTAGAAAACTAACATACGAGGAAAAATATTTGAAAGGAGAGATGGTGAACATTTATGGAAACCCACAAGTATTAATTAATTATCTTATAGATACATTTTCAAAATAAGGAGATTGAGTTTTTAATTTATATTATATTATTTTTAATTTATGTCTTTTTATAGTGTTCAACTTCATTATTTATTTTGTATTTGGTGATTAGGTACAACATTAGCATGTTGCTTACAGAAAGGAAGAAATTGCATAGTCATTAAAAGTGACCCAATACAGTGAAATTTTATTCAACAAAGAATTAATGATATTCCAACTCTTCCAGATGAAATGCAAGAAGTTGGCTTGAGGAAAGAATATTTTAGTGAATCAAAGGTGGCAAAAATGTCAAAGGAAATTCAAGTGCCATTAGGAGGTGTTAGCACTAGAGGTTACACCTAGATTGTTGTAGGTGTAATCCTAGTACCCATCATAATGTAAATAATAAGATCAAGTTTATGGTTGGTGGATCAGTAATAAAGATAAAGAAAAAGGGCAACAAATTGTCTGCAGAGGTATTCCATTATGCATGGAGTCATAACATCCTGCAGATTGAAGGCATTTGAGCTGCACATCAGACAAAGCTTATATATTATCAAGGTAGAAGAATGGAGAGGAAAAAACATAAAGCAGAAAGTTCACAAAACAAATATCCTCTTTGTTGAATGGACTGAATAATACTTGAAAAAAACAATAATTAAAAGGCAATCTCTGCAAATCCTTTGCAACTCATGAATCTCCTAATCACATGCAACCATGACCTTCATAGTCTGCAATTTTATTCAAGTGAGATGAAGGAGAAATAAAGACAAATAAAACATGATGATAAGACAACTCTCATGAATCCTCAATCACAGAAATGTATTAACAATAACATGCCCTTAGGCTTACAATCACACATAGATAAACTACCTCTACATCTCTCTCCTCTCTTGGATCATGAATCCAACCCTTTTCTTATAAAAAACCCTTTCATTTATAGTGAATAATCTCTATATACCCTAAGGAGGTTGAAACCAAGGAGTTACGTAGGATCCTCCTCCATTTAGGAGTCTTGTTACAAAAGATTCCAACAAAATCCTAACAAAGTCCTATTTTTTGGGGATTTTGTCTATAATGATAAATGTCTTTTGAAACAGGTCATTCTGATTGATTTGGAGATGGAATACATGTCCCTCATGTCCAAATAACTCCTAGGATAACATTCAAACCTTCCTTGACAAGTGGCAACCTCAAAACAAGGCGAATATCCAACAACTATGCAAAACAAAGAGTTTGCAGCGCACTGGTGTTTTAATTTTATCTCTCAAATGTCAAATTGGGTTAGGCTTAAATTTGGTCAGCAAGTCAACAAGGCTATCATTCTACTCCACAAAAAAATTCATAGAAACCCACATCGCCTTTTTAGAGTTATGATAAAATATTTAGAAGAAGCTGCTACAGGAAATGAGTTCGCAGTGCCCCCTGTCTGTCAGTTCGCAATGCCAATTTCAAGAATTTTACCAAACCCCCTCCTTATCCTTTCAAAATGGTATGAAAAAATTCATATAGTACATGGTAGCTCTGAGGCTGTTGTGGATGTTGATAAGTTTGAACGTAAGTGCTTGCAACCTATCCAAGCTACAACCCTCTCTTTCCTCCAGTTCGCAACGCCTGTACCAATTCACAGTGCTTCTATTTGTGAGTTCGCAGCGCCAATTTCAAAATGGATCATGCACTTCAAGAAAGTTGTTATAAAAATTGGTGACATAATCCCTGAAAATGGTTAAAAAGCAGGCCCTAATAACCATAAAATCTTTTTGAAAAGATCCTTTAAAACAATGATTAGAGATGAAAACAAAATGTACTTGGAGTACGCTGCAAACTCTCCTAGTGAGTTGGCAGCACACAAAATTAACTTGAGTTGACCCTTGTGCGGATGGATAGTGACAAAAGGAATCTTAGGTACAGGCTGGAGGTGTGACATGCCAGAATCATGATGAATAAAAACAAGAGTGTGACTTGTAAGGGTTTAGATCTTGACATGACAATCATCATATGACTCAAACTTTAGGCTTAGGCTATACATAGCCCTATTCATTTTGGAGCCGATTGTAACCATATGAACATAACCTAATAACTTCAAAACCTATGTTCCATGAACCCTATGACTCAAAAAATCAAAACAAAGAAGACGTGTTGACCCATACAACCTTATGTGTTAACAGGAGGATTGATTGGAAATGATTACTTTGGAGAACTTATGGATATCAAAGACCCAATGGAAGAGAAAAATGACACAATGGAAGCACAAAATGATGAAGAAGCTGATAGTGTGTCTGTTGAGAATGATGAATTTGGTATATATGATATTGTTGATTAGTTTTAAGATGCCTTTGAACATGATGCTCAATTTTGCAAATTTTTTATGAGCTAAAATTGTAATGTTTTGACTTTCAGATTTTAAAATAAGAATGAATATGTATCTATTGTTGGTTTATGATGAATCTTTTTTATTGTTTTCTCTTTACTTTTAATTGTATGTGAATCACTATGCTAGGGCAAATTTTATAAAATGTTGTAAATTTTTTACTTCAAAAGTATAAAAATATGGAAAAAAATGTTAATTTTTTTTATAAAATTTTCACCTTTTTTTTGTTCAATTATGTCCATAAAAATGATTTATTTGACATGTTATTTTAAATGAATAGGTACCAAAATGTATAGGTTTTTCATTATATATTGTTGTAAAATGTATGTGTTTGCTAAATATTCAAAAATAGTGTTATTTAACTACAATTGTTTTCTATGTATTGAAACGAAGGTAAACAATGTGTTAAAAATGATGTTTTCCACTATATTTTAAAAGTATGGAACCATAAATTAATTAAGAAGACACAATTATATGAAAAATATTAATTTCAAAAGATTAAATGGTAAAAAATATTTTTAAGATTGAAAGAAGCATGGAAAAATGACTAAAAACACTATTGAAAAAAAAATGAAAAAAATTAGAAAATAGATGAAAAATAAGCATTTAAAAAATAATGTAGAAACATCATGGATCATAAAATTTAAATATAAAAAACCACCAAAAAAGAGAGAGGAGGTGCTACCGATAGTTCCATTTTAAAAAACAGGGTAAAAAACATTATGGATGAAAAATAAGCATTTAAAAAATAATGTAGAAACATTATGGATCAAAAAATTTAAATATAAAAAACCACCAAAAAAGTGAGAGGAGGTGCTACCGATAGTTCCATTTTTTGTTTAACTAAATTTTTCTTGCTTTTGTTTTTATTTGTTTTCTTTTTTGTTTTGTTTGATTTTGTTTTATGATTGTTAATAAAAATGAGATACATGTTTTATACTATGTATCTCTTATTTATGCATCCTTAATAAAAGATAATCATTATTATTGGATTAGGTGAAGATAAAAAATTGATTATCTAGATTATTTTATCATGATAACAGTTACTTTACAATTGATTCATTATTTAAAAAAAAAAATACTTAAAAAAGTACTTTGAAACAAGATATTTTCAGAGTTAATTTCTCTTTTTACATAATTGAAATCAATACAATACAATAAAAATAGCAAATATTAAGACAAAAAGATTAATTTTACCCTATGAAGTGAAATATATCAAAATAAAAACTTTCAAATATCACCCACCTCCTATATGCCATTGCAATTCATGTGGCGAAATGAAGTTAAGGCGTAATTTCTTATAGTCGATGGAATTCACATTTCTCTATAAATTGTTAACGCAATTACACCAAATCCCACGAAAATGGTTAAAGTCACATATCTCCACTATTATTATCCCAACGAGCTGCAAGGCAAGTTGAAGTGTTATAATTGCAAGTTTACTCTAAATAGTTTATTGTTGTCACTTACATTCTTGGCGAGATCTTGTAAATCATTGAAATTTTACTGTAACTTGGTTTTATTTTGGTTTTTTCTTTGTTTAGTCTGATTCTATATTTTAATTATCTAGTTTAGTTTTTAGTTTATTTTAAGTTTTATTTTAGTTTAGGATTAGGTTTGCTTTATGTAGTTCTATTTTGTTTGTTTTAAGTTTTAATTAGATTTTAATGTAATTTAGTTAGATTTCAATTTTATTTTATTGAGATTTAATTTAGATTTGATTTGAATTTAATATATGGATTTGTTTGGATTGTAGGAAGATAATAGAATATTTGAAGCTAAAGTTTAACGAACTCAAACAAATTCAAAGGGCTTATAAAAGGAACATGAACACAAGCATATAAGGAGGGGGTTGGACTAGGAGAAAGAGGGCTTGTGTTGTTTTAAAGGCTTCTTATTTGAAATTCAGTGATCAGAGAGGGAGAATGTGTGAAGATTTTAAAGAATGGAAAATTGAGCCTAAGGCATGAAAAAACTTGTATTGATACAAATTCTTTCATGATATTGTATGTGTATAGAGTTTGAAATGAGTAATCACGAGCTTGTGCATTGTTGTCAAGATTAGGAGACTTGTTAAAAGACCATGAGGTCTTTCTATTGTAATTAATTTTGATATTGTTATAATCTTTAGAGACATTGAAAGACTTCACTTTTTTTGGGTTTAAATTATATTCTAGATGAATATAGGTTTGCATGATGTGCACTGTTGTTGATTTATGCAAAGTCATGTTTGTTTAAAACCATTGATAAACTACTTTTCATGGTTGGTCTAGATTTGACGAAATGAAATTATTGAACATGAATATGCTTATGGATAAATTCTTATAAACTATTTACTAGGTTGATTTCTCATATGTATTTGTCTTAACGATTGTTTGATTATGTGAATTGTTTCCATAGTTTAACAATCTATCTTTATTTCATGTTCAATTGATCCTCCACAATCAAGAATGAGTATGCACAATTGTACTTTTCTTAGTAACTTTTCACTAAGTTAAGTTGAATGTGTATGTGTGTTAATAGTTGTAAAGTGGTATGAACTATTTCTACATCTTGATGGCTTACATTATCTCATTCTCATTTTCATGTTATTTTTCTTCCTCCTAACTAAGACATCATGAATTACTTCTATATGTTAGTTAGGATAGTTTACGCTTAGAATAGAAATAGGTTAATTCTTTTCTTTTCTGCAACTAGGATATAATGGAGCTTCCATTTACTGGAGTAAAACCTTTTAAACGGGTAATTGGACCCATTATAGCCAGTCGAAATCACCATCCCAAACAAAAAAGGGTTTGATTGGGGCCCTAACTGGGTGATTTCTCAAATGTTGATCCGATGTGTTGGGTCTGCGTATGACGGATCTTGTGATTGTTGGTGGCCATGCTCTCTCCTGGGTGTGGCTTTGGCATGTCTTTGGTGTGGATTGTTTTGTGCTGGCCGAGTCTTGTTCTGCTTTGCTGCGTTTGGGTTTTGTGGAGCCTCGTTTCCTGTGATCAACATGTCTTTTGTGTGGATCTGGGGTTGGTTTTCTTTGCTCAGATCTTCTGCTCTGGTGGCCTGGGGTTTTGTTTTGAGGCCTTCTTTCTTGCAACTGATTTTTCCTCTGTGGGAGGCCCCTCTCTTTAGGCAGATGTCTTTGTTGTCTCCTTTTGATTGCACTCTTTTGTTTGGGGGCATTTTACAGGGTCTGATGTATATCCTCTATTCCGGGGTTTTGGTTTCAAAGTTATGGATGTCGAGTTCTTATTTTTTGATGTCGAGATTCAGGGTTTGGTTCCTATCATTTTTTAGAGGAATGTATGCCGCTCTGACTTGGTCTGTCCTACTTATGGGTTTTCTTTGGAGGCTTTCAATGATGTTTTCTTTTGATAAGGTTTTTTGGGATTTCTCCCACTCATGTTTGCAGTTTCTCTCTTTGGTGATGTTGGTTTGTTCAGGGTTTGATGTATGTTCAAATCAAGGTCCTTCTTGAGGGGGTTAGTGACTCACTCTTCCTCATATCAGTTGGGGGGTTTGGCTAGAGCTTTGAGGTCCTCTCTATGGGCGTGCAGTGTTGATGCGTTGACACTTTGAGGTCCCTTTTGAGGGTGTGCAACTTTTTGGTTTCTCTTTCTCTGGTGTTCGTAGGATGGGGTCTTCTATGGTGTCGTTGCCTTTTGATTCTATTGATGTGAGAGCTTCATGCCGCTCTTACCTGGTCCTTTTAGCATCTGGGGATTTCTTTGGGATTGCTTTCCCAACGTGTCTGTGGAGGGGTCTATTGTTCTTCATTGGTTGTCTTTCGAGCTCATTTATTTTATATTTCTTAGTGGCTCATTAGCCAACTTCTAGGCCCCTTAAGGCTCTTATTTTCTGATCAATTTACCCATGGTTGGGTTGTGCTTAAAACACCTACAAAATGTAATTTAATTCTTTTTGGATGAATAAAATTACACTTAGTGGGAAAATAAATAAATATTTATGTGATAAAAAAACACACAATTATTATACATATCCTCCTATAAAACTAATAAACTTTAAATAATATAAAATACAAATAATATTTCTAGCATTACCCCTTCCACAAACCAGCAGAATAGTTTATAAATTATAATATAGTGTCCTAAACGTGCGGCGTTACTAAGAAACCTTTTGTTGTTGAAGATTCGAAGCAATCCTCGTCGATTTGATTGCAACCGTTGATAAAATATTATCGACGGCCCACGAGGAAAAGATGGGCTTGCAACGGATCGAGGCCTTTCAGCACTTGACAAGAGACATTTGAATTGAAGCGGGGAGATGGGGGAGAGATCTTTATATAGTCTCTTGCCTCGCCTCATTCGATTCATCGCAATTCTTCACTTATCTTTTTATCATTTGGTTCATTGCAGAGAAAGGAAGAATGTCTGGCCGTGGAAAGGGAGGGAAGGGCTTGGGGAAAGGAGGTGCCAAGAGGCACAGGAAAGTTCTCAGAGATAACATTCAGGGCATTACCAAACCCGCCATCAGGCGTCTGGCCAGGAGGGGAGGAGTCAAGCGCATCAGTGGCCTCATCTATGAAGAGACCAGAGGCGTCCTCAAGATCTTCTTGGAGAATGTGATCAGAGATGCCGTGACATATACAGAGCACGCCAGAAGAAAGACCGTGACAGCCATGGATGTCGTCTATTCCCTAAAGAGGCAGGGCCGAACACTCTATGGTTTCGGAGGCTGAGGAGTCTCTCTGTAGCTCGTTATTTCTCTTGGCCATCAATCATTTACTCATTCATGGTGTTTTTCGACACCACCCTCTGTCTCTTTGGGAGATTGTGACCTTCGTTCTACCCGCTGATTGTGCTTTTCTTCGAGGTCTGCATATATGGGTTGTTGGTAGGTATGTTCTCCGAATTGTAGTTGTTATATGCTTAATCTATTATTTTATCTGAAATGATGCGGTTTTAGGGTTTTCTTTTTGGCTTCAGCAGGGTCTAGCAGGGATAAAACTGTCCTGTATTTTCACCATTCTAGATTTTGTAAAACTGTTCTATAGAATTTGTAGGATATTCTAATAATCTTTACAACTACTTATAAGCTGTATGGGCGAATTTTATTTTATGCACTTGAAAAGATTCTAAAGTGGCGGGGGTTTCTTTTGCAGGCCGGTTATTGTCTGTTCAGGCGTTTTTTCTTTTTTCAATGAGCGTGCTTTACTGTTTTGCATTGTTGACTTTAGCATGATTGGCTTTGGGAATACTTTGGCCCTGTGTTATTGGACATAAGCACATAAGTGTTCCATGTTGTCTCCTGTCATAAGCCTTTTATAGCAGCTTGTGTATTGGTAGCAACTTTTTGAACATTTATACAAAAGTTCAGTCTGGAAGCATTCAAAGAATTTCAAAACTATTTTTGAGTTGATCTCTTTTGTTGAATTATCATTGAAGATTAAGAGTGTTAAATCCATGATTCACGAGAGAGTAGGAAGTAATTTGTTCTCGGAGGGATTCATTGATTTTGTAATACTCTTTGGATAGTCTCCACTTCTTAGTGGTTTTTCTTATAGATGCGAGAAAAAGTAATGTGAGAACAAAGCTTGGAGGTTTTTGATATCATAGAACAATGTTTTTCTTAACTTGCTGTCACGGTTTTTGATATCATAGAATTTCTATAGTAGATTGAGAATGTTCTTAAAAATCAGATTGAGATATGATTTTTAAGATAATTTTTTTCATAGCCCATTATAGAAGCTTTATTAGGTTAAAGATTGACATTTGCTTAGAATATTTTTTGTGTAGTGTTTTTAATTTTGCTTCAAGTTCTTACTTAAAATGCATACATTGCGATTGAGATAAATTAGGATATTTTCTACCAAAAACATATATTTATGGTGTAGGTCAAGCAAGAAATAACATGCATTGGGACCAAACATTGTTTGAAGGCTAGAAAGTAGAACTAGGGAATCCTAAAGAATCTCTTGATCAATCTACTATAGAATATCCAATTGATATATAATAGATCAAGAAATAACATGCATTGGGATTGGACAATGTTTGAAGGCCATAAAGTAGAATTAGGGAATCTTAAAGAATCTATTGATCAATCTACTATAGAATATCCAATTTGACATATAATAGATCATTTGAAGAATTTGTTGAAGATTCTAAAGGGAGAGAAGATTACTTGTTGTAGGGACAACCATTGATTTTATTCATTTATAGACAAGAGCTAAGCTTGTATGAGGGTCCCACTCTCCAAGTTCACCATGACAAAAGAGATAGGAGATCAACCTTATTGCTTTTTAATTTCCCATTCAAGAAATAGAAGAGTAAATGAGGATGAAAAGTATTATTCTCTTATTCTTCTTCATTTCCATGGGCTAATTGTTGAGGACCTTGATACATATCTCTTTAAGTTTGATGTCCTCTACAAAACTTATGACTACAAGGCCAATGCTTAGAAGATGAGACTACAACATCATCAGTTGGGAACAAATGAAAAAAGCTTTCATTAAGAAGTACATGGATCATTGTAAATCTCAAGACAATAGAGATGAGAGTTTCTTAATGATCCATGGAGAAAAGGAACCACTATAAATTTAGATGGAAGTATTTTAGTTTAGCGACATGAGGTCTAGCAGCTATATATTTGATCAAGAATCTCTCAAATTGATGCTCCTTAGAGGTGTTAGAGAGAGGAATGGATGGAGACATTAAACCCTAAAAATGGTGATATTTTCCAACTCTCTTATGATGATATAAAGGAAGTTTTCAATAACAATTGTTAGCAAGAAGAAAAGAGGTTTTAGAGAGATTGTTGCATAGTTATAAAAGGTGATAACAATGGACCTCACAAAGTTTGAAATTGGAACCCTACTTGAAGACTTGAACATTAACTTTGTGCATTCCTAAGCTATGCCACTTGATACCATGAAAATCAAAAGAAGACAAGAAGAGGTCTAAAAATCTTTGGGTGTTTTTTGCCCCAAGTGTATAAAGAAACATGCTAGTTATAAATCCACTGAACAATATGGAAGTTTGTGAACACAACCAAATAAACCATGTCCAACTCTACCTAGTTTGAAAGTTGTATACCTAGGCATTGAAGAGAACATGGAGCAATTATGCTTCATCAATAAAAGTAAGCTCCACCAAGATAATTTCAACAAGGAATGCCTTATGCACATCCTCAATATTTCAATTCTAGTTATAATACTTAGATATATGCTCCTACAACTTGGTATGACCATATCCACCTCAAGGTCGATTTTTTCCATTTCAACCTCAACGACAACTTCAAGATCAATAGCCTGACTCCCAACAACCTTGAAGATTGCAATCACATTAACAAGAAGATTTATTGCCACCTCCTCCACAAAACACTACTTAATAAGCATCCAAACAATGGCAAATGCTTGCTCAACTTGCACCAAACCCAAATAATAGATTGGTTCAACTAGTGTATGGACTTGAATGAGTTTAATCTTTGCTTAGAAAAAGTAGTGGTAGATCCATTTCCTCTTACTAATAAGCCATTAGAAGAAAGATGACTTGAAAACTTCGAACCAAGAACATAACCAATAACTTTTTCTGTTGATTAAGGTTGGTTGTCATTGATGTTAACCCTTGAAGAAAGCTCTGTAGCACAAAGGTTTGGGTAATGGATTCAATATTGTTTGATGTAAATATAATTTATTATTGTTTTGTTATGGTTGATAAGAAGTAAATATGGATGAACTTCAAAGTGATTCTCTTATGGTGAAAGTCCTCATGAGAAGACGTTTTGTGGAGTAAGAGAATCCATGCTTAATTGTGGAATAATGAGACGAAAGAAAGTGAATTTGTCAGGGAAAATATCCTATATGGATAATGTTTGTCATGTCATTTTCGGTGGTATGTGGAACGCCACATAATTCTTCATGATTAGAGAGTTATGGCCATGAGAAGTTGGAGACCCTAGGTTTGAATAATGGACTCAAGTTTGTTTGATGGGTAACTGTATGAGTTATGATATATTTTCATATAATAATATTCTATATGGATAGTACATGTTATGCCATTTCTGATGGTATGTAGAACGTTACATAATTCTTCATGGTTTGAGAGTTATGGCCTTACGAAGTTGGAGGACTTTCATATGTCATCTAGAAGCCCCAAAAGGTCAAAGTAATCGAAGTGGTTTAAAATAATTTAAAAGGTAAATAATAAAGTGAATCGATTAATGTATTATAATTCAAAGTGAATACAAAATAAATTATTTCAATAATAAATTTAATGGATAAATTAAAAGTGGACCCAACCCTGAAATAAAGAAAGTGGGTCAAGTGATCTAGAAGATGTTTTTAAGGAAGCTATTTGGAGAGTATAAATAAGAGACAAGGTTTTCTCATTTGAATCACACTTGAACATATTGAATATCTATAGATGTCCGAGATAACTAAATGATATCTAAGTCGAAATTCTAAGGAAAGTGAAGAAAAAAAGGTTGAAATACAAGGAAGGATAAATTCTTTTAATGGTGCTTTCTAATGTATGTTATTTATATGTTATCTCATCATTTTTGCTATAACTTTTTTTCTATAATGATTCAGATCTTGAAATTGTTATGTAAGTGAGAAAGCATGTCCAAGTATCTGTGGTAAAAATTTCAACTTGTGGGTCGTATTTTGGGAGTTACACTCCTTGAAAAATAGGGTTTGTGGTTAGTCTTGAAACTAGTCAAAATCAGGTGTTTCGGGTAAAAACGTCATAACTTCTTCATAACAGATCCAAATTTAGTGAGACCAAATGTGTTGGTTAATATACAATATGTAGTATGTTGTGTAATAGTTTCAGATCAATTCATCAAATATTTTGTGTGGGGCACGCTCTACAAGGTCACTCTCTAGAATAAGTTAGAATTCAACAAGGTATGCCATTTTCACTATAACTCATTTTATAAAAAGTTTCAAGTAGTGACATTTAGAAGAATTGCATAAAACACTCTGAAAAACACTGTGTATCAATTTCAGATCTTTATACATTACAGGTTCAAAGTTATGATTATTTCAAGTTAGGGTTGTTGACTAATCCAAAACTAAGCATGTGAGACCAAAGAAAAGTTTGATGAAAATACTAGTCTCTTGTTTTTGAAGTTAATGAAGGTTTGCAGAAATGTGATCATATACACCAAATCTAATACAGAGCTACAAATTAGATTTGTATGATGAAATTGATGAGGGCTTTTGGTTGTGGTACATGTTTATTACATGGTTGAGACAAGTAGTTGATGAGTTGGCGCACATACATGAGGTGTATAGTTGATGATGTTGGTACATATTGATGAGTCATAGTTGATAAGTAGTTGACACATGATTGGTACATAGTTGGTGCATGGTTGATGCACTTGTTTTTGGTACAGATTGATTACAGGTTGGTGCATGGTTGATGCACTTGTTTATGGTACAGGTTGAGATACAGGTTGATGCATGGTTGATGCACTTGTTTATAGTACATGTTGATTACAGGTTGGTGCATAGTTGATGCACTTGTTTAAGGTACATGTTGATTACAGGTTGAGGTACATGTTGATTACAGGTTGAGGTACAAGTTGATGCATGGTTGATGCACTTGTTTATGGTACAGATTGATTATAGGTTGGTGCATGGTTGATGCACTTGTTTATGGTACAGGTTGAGGTACAAGTTGATGCATGGTTGATGCACTTGTTTATGGTACAGGTTGATTACAGGTTGGTGCATGGTTGATGCACTTGTTTAAGGTACAGGTTGAGGTATATGGTTGATACACTTGTTTATTGTACAAGTTGATTACAGGTTAGTGCATGGTTGATGCACTTGTTTATGGTACATGTTGATTACAGGTTGAGGTACAGGTTGATGCATGGTTTAGATTTATTGGTATAGGTTTACAACGGTGTATCTCACAGTGATAGTGTGATAATGGTTTCATCATTCTATTTCTACTTCAGGGTGGCAGGACGGGGCAAGGATAAGTGGTTGAGCCACCTTCCAGTTGTAGATGGAGAACGTAGGGGGTTATAGTGTCCTTCTGGTTGTAGCCAGAGAATTGAGGAGTTGGAGCTTCCCTCAGGTTGTAGCCTGAGACACTAGGGGGTTGGAGCCTCATTTTAGTGGCAGTTGGAAAACAAAGGAAGTTGGTGTTTCCAATGAATGTAATTCCTCAAGACATATAAGAAAAAATGTTTCGTAATTTTTTTCCGATTTGAGTTTCCACGTAAAACACTGGTGTACTGTGTATGTGTATGAGTGTTCATTTGTTCATTGTTTATTTACTCTGTTGTTATTGGATGATAATGCTTCATTGATATAACGCTTGGATTATATGGTTAAAATGGATTAAATTGCTCTATAACCGTTTCACCCCCCTCCCAGTAATCCAACAATTGGTATCAGAGCAAGGTTCTTTCAGGAAATAATTTAACCACTGGAAGGAGATCATGGATTATTCTGAGAATGGAGTATCGATATTTAATGGTTAGAATGGTTTTAAGTATGAGATGTGGAGCAGAAGGACGAAAGTATTTTTACAGGCACAAAGACATTATATTTGGCTATCAGTTGTTATAGGATATGATAGTTCAGAAATGACAAAGACTACAACCAAGAAGGAATTGAAGAAGAATAACAAAATAACAATGGATTTCTTCTGGGAATGATTACTTAAACCGGTAAGAGAAAATGTTGGTAACTATTCATCAGTCAAAGAACTTTGGGATAAGTTACACGACATATATTTTTCACCTATCGCAGATTCATAAAATGTCAAAGAAGATGCAGATACAAAACAAGAAGAAAGATGCTTATCATGTCAGACAGATTCAGAAGAAGAAAAGTATGATGAAACAGAAGTTGATTACAAAGAAAAATTGATCAGTGCAATTAAATATCTAAGGAAAGAAAGAGAAGAAAACAACTCATCCAAGAAAGAATTGATGAAGCAAAAACAAAGTGTTCAAGGTTCTGAAAATGATCAGCAGGTCATCAAGAATTTAAGAGCTCAATTAGAAGAGGCCAAAATAATTGAAGAAACTCTAGAATATCAAAAGAAATGTTTAGAAACCAACATAGCAGCACAAAAGGAAGACACAGAAAAGAGAGAAAAGATATTGATGGATCATCTCAACGAAAGAACCAATGATTTAAACCAACTTGAGGAAGAGTTTGGTCAAAAAGAGAGAATAATGAAAGAAGATATAATTGCATTGAAAATCCAACTTGAAGAAGCAAAGAGAACATAATAAATCATGAAGTCTCAGATAATGAATAAAGAAGAAGATGTTGAGAATTTTGAAGAAGAAGTTGTCACACTAAGAGTCAAAATTGACAAGCTCAACAAAAAAGTTGAAGACACAAAAACATCCACATCAGTTGTAGAGAATGAAGAGAAGCACTCTACCTTGTTAGAAAAGAAGAATGAAGAAAATAGAAAGAGTTATGCAGAAGTACTCAAATGAAGGAATCATGGTCAACCATAATCTAAGAAAACTATTGAAGATACATCTTCAAGAATACCATCCATGTTCAAGCCACAAAAAAACTTCAATCATGATAATGATCAGTCAAAAAAAAAATTCAGAAGGACTACGCCACAAAGAAGATCATTCACTCCCAGGTATGAAAATTTATTTTATGGTCATTGTTTTTATTGTACTAACTTTAGACATAAGATTGCAGATTGCAGGAATTATAAAAGAAATGTTCAAGCAAATCGTGCCTATGTGGTCGCATGTAACATTGAGTGTTGCAAATGTCATAACTATGGACACATAGCCAGTGATTGTAGAAGCATGATCGATACTTCCATGAAAGATAATATATCAGATATAAAAAAGTATGGATAAGAAAACAAGAAGAACATGTGAACAAAGACCAGGTACCAGAGATCGCAAGATTGACAATAAAACGAGATGAAAAAAATTCTACAGAGAAAATGAAAGATGTTAGATACATAAAAGTTTGGAAAATAACTGAAAGAAAGGAAGGACATGTAAATAAGGAACATGTTCAAGAGATTGTACTTTTAGACATTGTAGTGAAAGATGAATCCACATATAGAAAGAAATAAAGCTCAGAGAGATAATAAATCTACCAATGAAGATGATAATGAATCTACCACTGAAGATGATGATGAATACACATCAGAGCAGGAATTGTTCTGAGCCATCCGGCTTAGAAACTCCCAAGTAATATGAATATTAGACAGGGGGAGTCTATGCGATAGCTGTGACAGACCAAAGAACCATCATTCGAGCAGCTTGCAGAGTTTGAGAAGACATATTTAGAGCAATCAATTAACATAAGTACAGTTTGATAGTATAATGATAAATGGGTTAACATTATGGACAGTTGCGCCAGTAGAGTCTTGAACAGTATGGACAGAGATGGATTTGTAAGAAGACTTAGTAGGTTTTAATAGATATATGATAGTGGACGAGAGCATGGATTCATAGATTGGTTCAGAGAGTGGTTCAAAGACAAATGAACATTATCGTAATGGATGATAGTTGCACAGGAAATGGCTCAAACAATACTAATGGATTACAAATTGACAAATATTTTTTGGACACAGGTAGTGCATACATCAGTTCACATTCAAAACAGAGTAATGGTCAGAAACAACATTGATAAAACTCCCTACGAGTTATGGAAAGGAAGACCAGTAAATGTGAAACACTTAAGAGTTTTTGGAAGCAAATGCTACATCAAAAAAAAAGATGGCAAAATGGGAAAGTTTGACTCTCGTGTGGACAAATGAATACTTGTTGGTTACTCAAGTACAAGGAACGCATACAAGTGTTACAATCTAAGATTAAACAAAGTTGTGGAAAGCAACAACGTAACAATTGATGAAACAGACAGACCATAATCAAAGGAAGAAGAAAACAAATCAATGAAACAACTTTTTGAAGAAGAAAATGAAAAAAAAGAAGAAAAGAAAGACGAAGATGAAGAGAATCCGACATAATTATAAGAGCAAGTTCAACAAGTATCTTCAAAGACACCTAGCAAACGAGTACAGAAGAATCATCCTTCAGATCATATTATTGGAAACAAAGATGCAGGAGTTGAGACTAGAAGAAAAATCCGTTCATCAGAACAAACACACCTAGCACTCTTATCTACAATTGAACCAAACTGTTTTGAAAAAGTCAACAATGATGAATTTTAGAATAAGGCCATGGATGAAGAATTGGATAAAAAAAAATGACACTTGAGAATTGGTTCAAAGACCAAAGAATAAGAATGTGATCAGCACAAAATGAGTTTTCATGAATAAATTGAATGAAGATGGACAGGTTACAAGGAATAAAACTAGATTGGTATGTAAAGGATATGCATAGATTGAAGGAATCGACTTTGAAGAGACATTTTCCCTAGTCGCCAGAATGGAAGCAATCCGTTTGTTTTTAGCTTATGCATGCTCCAAAAATGTTAAAGTATATCAGATGCACGTAAAATCATCTTTTATGAATGGGGAACTTGAAGAAGAAGTCTACAATGAACAACCAGAAGTATTTGAGTTGTCAGAGAATACAAATTATGTGTATAAATTAAAGAAGGCCTTGTATGGTCTAAAACAGACTCCTAGAGCATGGTACTCCAAATTGGATAAGTATTTGTAGCAGGCAAGGTTCAGAAAAAGAAGTGCAGACAACAACATCTACATCAAGGTAAGTCAAGGTAATATTTTATTAATTGAAGTTTATGTTGATGATATTATTTTTGGTAGTGATGATGACAAGTTAAACCAGGAATTTGCAAAAAACATGTAGAATGAATTTGAAATGTCGTTACTTGGAGAACTATCCTTCTTTCTGGGACTTCAGATACGTCAAAGCAACCAAGAAATTTTTATTTCTTAAACCAAGTATATCATAGAAATGTTAAAGAAGTTCGGAATGGAAGATTGCAAACCAGTTATCACTTCCATGCAAACCAGTTGTAAGTTGAGTAAATATGATGATTCAAAGTCTACAGATCAAAGACAATATAGGTTAATGATTGGTAGCCTACTATATGTGACAACATCCAGACCAGATGTAATGCAGACAGTTGGACAGGTGGCACGATTTCAAGCAGCACCAAAGGAATCACATGTATTAGTAGTAAAGATGATCTTCAGATATCTCAAAGGAACAAAGGAGTTTGGATTATGGTATCCAAAAGGAAAAGATCTATCACTTATTGCCTACACAGATGCAGATTGGGCGGGTTGTATTGATGACCGACAAAGCACCAGTAGAGCAACGTTCTACTTAGGTGAGTGTTTTGTATCATGGCTAAGCAAGAAACAATCATCAGTATCTCTATCTACAATCGAGACAGAGTATATTGCAGCAGCAACATGTTGTACACAAGTTCTTTGGATGAACAAACTTTGACAGATATACATGTTGAGTATGATGACCCCATTCCAATATATTGTGATAATGCAAGTGCCATTAGTATCTCAAAAAATCCTGTGATGCATTCCAAGACTAAGCACATTCCAATCAAGTATCACTTTCTATGGGAACATGTTGCAGAAAAAAACATCAGAGTTGAGTATGTGGGCACAAAAGAACAAGTGACAGACATATTTATAAAACCACTTCCACGGGAAGCCTTTGAATATCTTCGCTAAAGACTTGGAGTTATTTCTACTCCAAAAATGAATTCTTTTTTAATCTTTTTTGAATGCTTATCTTATATGTCTTAGATGTACACAAGGAAGCACCATAAGAGGACAGTCTGTTAAGGGGAGCAGCCCCGGATGGAAAGATACCTTTGTCATTGATGACAAAGGGGGAGAGATTTATCAGATGTAGAGGACAGAGGCATGGTTCCAGGAGGAGCAGATTTATTATATGCAGAGGACAGAGGCATGGTTCCAGGGGGAGCATGATTTATCATATGCAGAGGACAGAGGCATGGTTCCAGGGGGAGCATGAGTGATATGATTTCAGTGTTGCATCAGAGTGTTGCCATCAATGCCAAATGAGGAGATTGTTGATTAAGGTTGGTTGTCATTGATGTCAATCTTTGAAAAAAGCTCCGTAGCACAAAGGTTTGGGTAATGGATCCAATATTGTTTGATATAAATATGATTCATTATTGTTTTGTCATGGTTGATGAGAAGTAAATATGGATGAACTCCAAAGTAATCCCCTTATGGTGAAAGCCCTCACAGGAAGACGCTTTGTGGAGTAAGAGAACCCATGCTTAATTGTGGAATAATGAAATGAAGGAAAGTAAATTTCTCAGGGAAAATATCCTAGATGGATAGTGTTTGTCATGTCATTTCCGATTGTATGTGGAATGCCACATAATTCCTCACGGTTAGAGAGTTATGGCCATGAGAAGTTGAAGACTCCAGATTTGGGTAATGGACCCAAGTTTGTTTGATGGGTAACGGTATGAGTTATGATATATTTTCATATCATAATATTCTATATGGATAGTACATGTCATGCTATTTCTGGTGGTATGTAGAACGTCACATAACTCCTCACGGTTTGAGAGTTATGGTCTTACGAAGTTGGATGACCCTTATATGTCATCTAGAAGCCCCAAAAGGCCAACGTAATTAAAATGGTATAAGAGGTTTTAAAAAGTAAATAATAAAGTGAAGTGATGAGTGTATTATAATTCAAAGTGAATACAAAATAAATTATTTCAATAATAAATTTAATGGAGAAATGAAAAGTGGACCCAACCCTAAAATAAGGAAAGTGGGTCAAGTGACCTAGAAGATGTTTTTAAGGAAGTTAATTGGAGAGTATAAATAAGAGACAATGATCTCTCATTTGAATCACACTTGAACATATTGAATATCCATAGGTGTCTGAGGTAACCAAATGATATCTAAGCCAAAATTATGAGGAAAGTGAAGAAAAGAAGACCGAAATGTAAGAAATGATAAATTATTTTGATGGTGTTATCTAAGGTATGTTATTTACAGGTCATCTCACCATTTTCGCTATAACTTTGTTTCTATAATGATTCAAGTCTTGAAATTCCTATGCAAGTGATAAAACATGGCCAAGTATCCGTGGTAAAAAATTCAGCTTGTGGGTTGTTGTATTTTGGGAGTTACACTCCCTGGAAAATAGGGTTTGTAGTTAGTCCTAAAACTAGTCAAAATCAGGTGTTTCGGGTAAAAATGTCATAACTTCTTCATAACATATCCAAATTCAGTGAGACTAAATGTGTTGGTTAGGGTACAGTCTATAGTATGTTGTGTAACAGTTTCAGATCAATTAATCAAATATTGTGTGCGGGGCACGCTCTACAAGGTCACTCTCTAGAATAAACCAGAATTCAGCAAGGTATGCCATTTTTGCTATAACTCTTTTTCTAAGAGGTTTCAAGCAGTGACACTAGGAGGAATTGCATAAAACACACTGAAGAACATTGTGTATCAGTTTCAGATCTTTATACATTACAAGGTCAAAGTAATGATTACTTCAACTTAGGGTTGTTGACTAATCCAAAACTAGGCATGTGAAACTAAAGAAAAGTTTGATGAAAATGTTAGTCTCTTGTTTTTTAAGTTAAGGAAGGTTTGCATGAGTGTGATCATATACACCAGGTCTATTACAGGGCTACAAATCAGATTTGTATGATGAAATTGATTAGGGTTTTTGGTTGTGGTACATGTTGAGTACATGGTTGAGACAAGTAGTTGATGAGTTGGCGCACATACATGAGGTGTATAGTTGATGATGTTGGTACATATTGATGAGTCATAGTTGATAAGTAGTTGACACATGATTGATACATAGTTGGTGCATGGTTTATGCACTTGTTTTTGGTACAGGTTGATTACAGTTTGGTGCATGGTTGATGCACTTGTTTATGATACATGTTGATTACATGTTGGTGCATGGTTGATGCACTTGTTTAAGGTACAGGTTGATTACAGGTTGAGGTACAGGTTGATGCATGGTTGATGCACTTGTTTATGGTACAGTTTGATTACATGTTGGTGCATGGTTGATGCACTTGTTTAAGGTACATGTTGATTACAGGTTGAAGTACAACTTGATGCATGGTTGATGCACTTGTTTATGGTACAGGTTGGTGCATGGTTGATGCACTTGTTTAAAGTACAGGTTGATTACAGGTTGATGCATGGTTGATGTACTTGTTTATGGTACATGTTGATTACAGGTTGGTGCATATTTGATGCACTTGTTTATGGTACAAGTTGATTACAGGTTGAGGTATAGGTTGATGCACGGTTCAGATTTATTGGTACAAGTTTACAGCGGTATATCTCACAGTGATAGTGTGACAGTGGTTCCATCATTCTACTTCTATTTCAGGGTGGCAGGACGGGGCAAGGATAGGTGGTTGTAGCCACCTTCCTGTTGTAGACGGAGAACATAGGGGGTTGTAGCCAGAGAATTGGGGAGTTGGAGCTTCCCTCAGGTTGTAGCCTGAGAAACTAGGGGGTTGGAACCTCCTTCCAGTTGCAGCTGGAAAACAAAGGAAGTTGGTGCTTCCAATGAATGTAATTCCTCAATACATATAAGAAAAAACATTCTGTGGTTTTCTCCTGATTTAGGTTTCCACGTAAAACACTGGTGTACTGTGTATGTGTATGATTGTTCATTTGTTCATTTGTTCATTGCTTATTTACTCTGTTGTTATTGGATAATAATGCTTCATTGATATAACACTTGGATTATATGGTTAAAATGGATTAAATTTCTCTATTACTGATTCACCCCCCCTCTCAGTAATCCAACATTTTCAACCAACTATCCAAAATAAAACTCCACCTTACCCAGAGAGGCTTGAACAAAATAAAACACTCACTCAATCTGAAACTAAAGAATTTGTATGTTGTTAGTTAGAGAAACTTGTTGAGAAACTATCAATGTTGTAGGGCAACTTGTGGACCTAATGTTAGAAAGGGCCTTTACTCCTAAATACATTGATCTAGACAACCTTGTGGTGGATGAATACATATCCAAATGTTTGATTCAAAATGCCTCAATATATTTAGGAGTTGCAAACATTGTCATGATTAATGACATGATGCTCAAGTTGAATCTAAGGGAATTGTTGGGACACACATCCACAATCTTTTAATTAGCAGGTAGGTCTTGTTAGCGATATTTCTTGTTTAGGGGGTTAGATATCAAAAGAATGGATTAAAACCCACTTGTCCAAAGTTTCGGGCAATAATGCGTCCATGGTAAGCAGCAAGCAAGTCCGGGCGGTCCAGATTTGCATGCACAAATCAACGACGCACAGTAATTTTCGGACCCCCCTTGCCTTTCGATCTTTAAGCGAGGGGGGGGGGTCCGAGATCGGGGGTGCAACTCTCCGACGACCCAGATGAGCGCGCCCAGATCAACGGCGATGAAGACCTTTTCGGACCCCCCCCGCCTTTCTACCTTTAAGCGGAGGGGGGGGGGTCCGGGATCCCATGTGCAACTTCCCGACGACCACGATCGTAGCGCCCAGATCAACGATGCTCGTGCAGCCCCGCTCTTCTTATCTTCCATATAATGAACCAGTGTGGGCCCTCCTCCTGTAATTTCATTCTTCCGTCCACCTTTCCCTTGCTGCCGCGTGTCATCCATTTACCTCTCCTCTTTGGTCCGCGTTGCTCTCCTTCCTTTCCACTATCCGTTCATTCTCTACCACGCGTCCCGTCTCTTTCCACATCAGTTTCTCACCCGAAGGCGAGTCCTTTTCTCCCATCTTCACCCCGTCTACCTGACTGTCTTCCGCCACGAATCATCCCCTGTTACCCCTCTCTATCATCACTCTCACTTCTCGCCATCACTCCTACCATACACCATGTCCTCCCCTCCGCGCTGGCCCTCATGTCCGTCCCTCAAGCTATTCGGTTGTTCCAGGTGGCAGCGCGAGAAGTATTCCCTATCCCGAGATGCTGAGTTGGCTGGGCCGTTATCAATCCCAAGAAGCAGTTATTGAGGCGGTTGGTGGTGGTTAGACATCGTCTCCGCCATAATGGGGACGTCCCGCAAAGAATTAAAAGCACGTCGATTCGCCGAATAAACTGCCAGAAGACTGATCGCGTCTGCCATAAGTTGCATGACCATTCAAAGATCGCAGCTCCGTGTTGTCAGAAGCCATGCAGACGCAAAGCCTTCAATGCAGTTTCTAGGTTCCGCCGCTGTTGTAGTTTTGAGTATATGTAGGCATTTTTTGCCATTTTGTATGGATCGATGGTAGAGCTGAGCTCCCGACTGTAATGCTTTAACTGCTATTTCAGTTTCCAGCTTATGTATCTGTATATGAGATTTCTTGTTTTATGACAGACAGTTCTTCTTTACCCGTCTAAGCTTTTCATCTTATGCTAGGAAGTTCGCGATTGACTGAGTCATGCAAATTGTTGCATTTCTGTTATGATAAATGATTTATCGTGGCATTATTGTATTTTCTGGTGCTCTGTATTCAAATGCAAGAAGACCTTATGTTGGAATGCTTTCTTCTATAGTCTGTTAGGAACTTGCTGTTTATAACAGACCTTCGCACTCTTCTCCATAAGTCTTCTGCCTGTTCACCCTTTACTACAGCTCACTGTCTGAAGTTTACGCAAGACCTCACTTGCTCATGCATGCCTGGCCTGTTTTCAGAGTTGGACACTACTGTTTAGAGTTTCCTTTCATTTGATCACCCATCTATGAACAATCGTGACATAAAACTGATGGGCGTCGGGCTCTGCTCCTGATAGCAATCCAGGAGTGACTTCCGTCGCCAACAGGTCTACTATCAACCTTGATGGAATATTAAAAGTTGTCATTGTCTCAATAAATTCTTGAGAATATCTAGCATACATCATAATGTTGCAAACCAAAACTAAGCTTAGTGGATACCCTTTGATCCTTGGCAAACCATGGTTAGCGACTGCATATGCCTATATTGGTTACAAAATAGGGAACACGACCATTACTCATGGGATGATGAAGTTTTCAAATCTACTATTTATTCCATTCTAACCATTGATAATGCCTTGATATTAAAAGAGGTTGATGAAGATGTACTTATTTCAAATTTCTCTCAAACTTTGTCTCGTGGAATTGTCGGAATAGATGAATACTTTGACAATGAATGTGATGAAGAGCACACTTAAGTTGGGAGGGGGATTTGTTGTCTAATATGCAATCAATAATCATATCGCCAATTCAAACATGCAAAACTCTCACACCCTAAACACCATCATCCGACCCTAAATACTGAACATTCCAATGGAGGAATACCAAAAGTGTAATGATGAAAGGTATAGTGGTGGCTTTAGAAATAACTTTTGATGATTTGAAATCATTTACAAGTGCTGCCTCAAAATGACCCAAGCAAATTTAAATCAACAATTGACACAATCTCATCTGATTTCAAGCGTTGGCCTACTCATTTGTCCTTCACAAAGTTTCTCTACAATATAAGTTTGAATAGTAAATCCCTCACAACATTGGTCTCTATAAGTTTGAGTAGACAATTCATGACAGACAAATCCCAATCCACTTCAAAGTTTCAATCAAGATCATCCATGGGAGGAGGACCCAATAGAAGAGAGCCTACAAATACGAAATATATTCACAACAACCCTAAAGTTTTAGTAGCGTTTCAAAGAGTTGGATGGTTATAATATTACAACCAACTCCAAGGGTACGATGACAAAATTGCAATGGAATTTGCAAAATTTTTTAGAGCTAATATAGCCAAAGAACAATACTCTTAGAGATTAGGGTGGATGTATACACTATCTCTATAGTTTCAAAGTGTGGGAAAAGGAGGATAGAGTCCAATCACAAGAAACCAAGCAAATATTCCTTCTCTCCTATGAAACTATGGAGGATATGGTCCAAGGAGTAAAAGTAGCTAGCTTGCCATCTCCATGGGATGAAGTGGCTCCACACATTATAAGGTATATTACTTGTGAAGAGAGGCATAGCCTAGTCCTTTCTTATCATTTTAGATTGTTGGTTCAATTGATATACTTTTTATATCTAAATCCTGAGGATCCTTTGAGTATTCCACACTTTCTATTGCAATCAATCAAGGAAATAATTGTTAAAGTAGCGTGAGGTAAAGCAACAACCCTATATCACCATGGGCTCATGAAATTGTTAATAGTGGATGCATTTGCAAGACAACAAGATAATGTTGCTTTGTATTAGTTTGTTAAAACGAGTGATAAAGAGTTCCAAGCTTTACAAACTACTGGAGCTGCAAAGGCAACCTCCTGGTAGTACCACAAAGATACCTAAGAGTAAGCATGCAAAGGGGAACTCACCAGAGAAGAGTAAGGTTAGTGAAGCACATAAGGAGGGGAGAAATAAGATTATTGTGAAGGTTCCTAAGAAGGACACCCTTAGCCCATAAGGAGTCAACATTGGGAAAAAAAGGACATCATAAAAATTAGACACAAAGGGAAAAAAACATAGACTACAAGAACAAAGCACTGTTATAAAAAAAATGTACTTGTGCAAAGCCCACCACAAGATCCCCAAATCTTGCATAAATATGGAAGAAACTACCACTGTCACTTAAGTAGGATATTTCCTCGTTTTAGTGATGGAGGAGGTCCACCACAAGGGAGGCTTTCCTAATGACCTTAAGGGATCGAATAACAAGTTTGATAGCCAAGCCTATCGCCCCCTATCTTAGTCACCCGTTAGTTGGTCTAGGTCTAGGAAGGAAGTATAGGTTGTAAGGTGATTGTTGTACCTTCCCGAAACAAGAACAATTTGCAACATATATATAACAATTACCAAGTTAAAGTATGCAACAATGACCTCTTTAGACACTAAACAAGTTAAATTGCATTGGTTGTTGCAAATTACAATAGTAAACAACTTTATAACAACAATAAATGATTTTCAATAACAACAATAATTATTGCTCAGAAACACCTCAATTGACCATGAAAAGTAAGAATTTAACCAATAGAATATTACCCAATTGCTAGAGATGATTTCTGAACAAGTTAAGCCACTTATAATTAGGTGTGTAACAAATTAAGAAAGTTTTTAGTGGTTGTAGCAAACTTTTATAACAACAACAATAAATATTTGAAGTTTGTTGGGGTTAGAGTTAGTAAAGTTAGTAGAATACTTGAGAGAATAAGAAAAGTGGTTTTAGCAACTACTTTCACCACAATATTACTTATAGATCAGTGTCGTTGTCATTCAAAGGCCTATGGAGTCTCAAATGCATCAAAAATTGAAGATTGATCTAATCGAAACCAAGAGATAGAGTCTAAACCCTAAGGTGCAAGCACGTTTGGGCCTTAGGCTTTAGACTTTGAGGAAAATGATATATAGGGTGCAAGCACATTTGGGCCCTAGATATCATTTATCCCTTGTAGTTTCACTTAGGTCAAAGATCAATTGTCTAGGACTAAAATCCTAAAGTACTAGCACTTTTGGGTTTTAGGATTCTAACCCTAGCAAGGATGTTTCACCAACTTGGACACATAAAACTTTGTGAGACAAAGAAAAACTTAAGCTCCCCTATTAGGGTTTCAACAAAATAAAACTTCTTGCAACAAAATAGCAATTTCACCATTTACATCAACAAAATACCATAAAATTGCAGAAAAGTGCTTACTTCATCCAAGAAACCAATAGCACAAAACCCTGATTGCAAAAATATCCATCCAAAATGAGCAAAAGCATCTCCAATAGACCTCCTTCAAGAATAGTGCATAAGAGAGAATGACCAAGAATGGTTGAAATAGCGAAAATCTAGAAGTGTTACCCCACAAATGGTGAGGAGTGATGATGATAAATAAAAATGATAGTGCTAGCCTTCTTATATGAGGCTAGCCTAGCTATTTTGTCCACTTAACATAACATCCATTTGATTCAAGTGGGGTTGACCTCTCATTTAACCTTTTACAAAATGTTAAAATGCAAAATACATCATAAAAAGTCCACGCATGTGAGATGTCAAGCCTTCCTAGGCAAGGAAGAGGCCTCCAAAGGCCACGTGGCACCAATAAAGAGTGAAGTGATGGAACATTATGTCTCTCCTCACCCAAGGTCATGCCAATCATCACTGGTACTTGAGCTGCCCATCAAACCCTAATGCCATGAAACCCTAAAACATGACGTCATATTTAATGGAGGGTGACGCCAAGGGTTTGAAGTACTACGTCCAGGATGGAGGGAGATGCATCTCGTCTCTGTGAGGTGTCTGGATGTCTACTACTGCAACGTCCCTGATCCAGTGAATAATAATCCTTGATCCATCATCCAAGGTTTAAGGATGTGAGAGCTAATGTCTAAGGGTGGCGAGTCACTGGATGACCCACTTCTCTGCATCACACATACCAAATTCCTGAAATAAAAGTCACAACGTCCTGGGTACAAGCCCAAGATGTCCCTCAAAGAACCATGTCAGGGTCATCCAAAACAAACCGAGTATAAGACAAGATTAACCAAGGTTCACAAGAAATATTAGTCCTTAAAACATGTAAAGTAAGTTGTCACTTAAGATATAATCCATGTAAACAATTCACCTCAATATCCCCTTCAAGCATCACGCCAGCCCAAGACTTCAAGTGAGTTGGAAAGTTTGAGTATGGGATGTGCCGTCTATTAGGTGTGCCAACCTAGACAGGAAATAAAAGACCCAAGTAGAAGGATAGATCCTGAGGGAAGTAGGAAAGAAAAAAACCCTTCAAGATTAAGGGTGATAATGATACGGTTTTAGGGCTTATTTCATGGCTTATGGTGTCATTAAATCCATTTATATGAGCGCCTTTGTAGAGGGATGACTTGCTTTCTTGAGATACCCTTTCCTTGATACTTTTTGCATTCTGAACCCCTTAATTTACCTTTTGATACCCAATTGTCATTTGCAAATCCCCTTTAAAAGGTTTCAATCTTCATTCCTTCATTTTTTTACTGGGCTATAGTCCTTTATAATTTGGTGCATTCATTTGCATCCGAATAGGGGCGATTAACATTAGAGGGGGCATAGCTCAAGTTGACCTTTATGGTGGCCTTTATCATTTATATCATGTACATATGTAGTAGTTGTATCAACCTTAGGGCCTTTATCCCCTTCTTCTCATGAGAGAATGAACCATGACCCATTACCAAATTTTTGTGCACTATGAGGGGATTCATGGTAGAAAGTGTTAAGTATGGTGGGGAACATAACATTACCCTTGTAAGAGACCCCCAGTAGTACCCCTTTTTCTTGGACAATGACAACACAGAACTAGGGCACAAAAGTTGACCACCTAGGTGAAACAAGACAACAAACATAATTTCCCAAGCTAATGATCCATTATCCAACATCAACAAAGATATTGATCCACATGCCCAACAAATTAAGTACAACACTTTGCATGAAAGAAGGACTAACATATCTCATGGTGATGTTGGCTTACCATCTTCTATACACTGGGTTGTCTGGATGTGATGATCCTTGGTTTCTATGTATTTGTAGAGGAAAATGAGGGGGGTTGTTGGGATACCATCTGTGGACATGCTAATCATCATAATGGTTGGGATCATTGTCTCCATTGCGGGCCACGAGACATGATCTCCTTTTTTTACCCCTAGG
>ML820199.1:40754-70097 GCA_009831015.1 Picea engelmannii
ATGCAGGTTGTAGCCTGTGTAATTGGAAGTTGGTGCTTCCATCCAGTTGGTGTTGGAATACTCAGGGAGTTGGTGCTTCCTTCTAGTGGGTGCTAGAGAAATCAGAGAGTTGGAGCTCTCTAACAAGTTGCAGCTTGTAAAACTGAGGTAGCAACCTCACATTGAGTTGGTGCTCAATTATAGATAATGTACAGAACTAAAAAAGACTGCCTATCATTTCGAAGAAGAAGAGGTTTTCTCCCTTTATGGGTTTCCTCGTGAAAATCTATCTCTGTGTGTATTTTATGTGTGACTGATGATCTTTACTCGTACTCTTCATATGTTGTATGTTGCTTGATAACCCATGAAGAAATATTAATAATTGTTAAGAAGGTGTAAAATTGTTTAAGCTTATAAACAACTGATTCACCCCCCCCCCTCTCAGTTGTATTAGTATTTCCAACAGACTCAACTCTTTCGGGATCAATGGAAATACCTTCTTCTGAGACCATGTGTTCTAACAAATTTCCTTTATCGATACCGAATATTGAATTCTTAGGGTTAAGAGAGATGCCATACTTCCTACAACGCTAAAATACCATCTTAAGGTGTGAGATATGTGCATTCTTTTCCTTGGATACAATTGTCAAATCATCTTGGTATATTTTGATGATCTTCTCTATCAGATCCCTGAAGGCAAAATCCATTGCTCTTTGGAAAGTAGATCTGACGTTCATGAGACCAAAAGGCATTCTTAAGTACATGAAGGTTCCCCAAGGAGTGGTGAACCTTCCAAAATAGACATCGTCCTAGCACCAGTAACTCTTTGTAGTAGATGTTCCATGTTTGGAAGAGGGTAGTTATCCTTCAACGATAATTGATTGAGGTTTATAAAGTCAACACCTAGTCTAATGTCTCCGTTCTTTTTTTGGACCACCACTAAGTTGGACATCCAAGAGGAATACCAGATGGGAACTATGATCCCAACTTCAACCATCTTTTGAAGCTCTTTCTAAATTTGGGGGACTAGCTTAGGGTTAATGTGTATTAGCTTCTGTCTGAATGGTTTGGCTCCTTCTATGAGAGGGATGGCGTGTTGAATAACATCGCTCCTATATGATTTTAGGTCATTGTAAGTCCAAGCGAATATGTCCTTAAACTAGAGAATGCAATCTAATATACCATCCCTCTCGTCCTCATTAGTTCCCTTCCATATCTTTACCATCATTGGCTCAATCCCCGAGCCTATGTTAAACTCTAAAACTTTATTGTATTGGTCTACAATAGACTTTCCCTTATAAATCTCATGTTTTTAAAACATTCACTCTAAGGGAACACATACTCTTGGGAGAGTGTTGTTAGGAAAGTCTATAACTTCCAAGTTCATGGAGGTCGCTAGGAAATTTACTTTGGAATCAAATAACTCTTTACTTCTTTGCAAAAATCTAAGTATTTTGGTATCATCATCAAAAACCTGTCAATGTTTTCGTTATCTATGACTGATGGTCTAAAGACCACCTCCATTTTCCCAAGTCCTACAGGACCCCTTCACAAGGTTGTAGGGTATATGCAAAGACAACTAAAGCTTCAACGACATAGTTCTCTTCTATGGGGACATCTTCAATTGGAAAATCATCAAAAAGTTGTGGTGTCTCACACCAAATCCTTGTATTTCTTCAATCTTTAATTTTTTGTAGAAAACTTTAGATTTACTTGGAAAACAATTAGATTAGAATCTCCTATGACTTTCAATCATCTTATATTCCTATCTAGGGCTAGGTTGAGTCCTATGAGAAAGTATTCATACTCGAAAACATTGTTGATACAATCATACTCAAGCCTATATGAGAAATAGGTGGCCTCCTTGGAGGGTGTTGTGAAGACAATGCTAGTCCCTGAACCAGAGTTAGAGTGAGCACCATCGAATTCTAAAGTCCATACCCCACTAGCGTCTTGACATTGTTCTATCTAGAGTGTAGGATCAATGGCATATAAATTTCCCATTTCGTCATTTAAGTAAAATACTTCATCCACAGGGATTTGTGGGGACTCAACTTGGTATCGTATGACATGATCTCTATAGAGGGTGACAAACCCCCCTTCAGGGTGAGGGATGGTAGCATATGTGTTCGAAAACACAAGTATTCCAACAGAGGACAAAGACATTCAATAACTACTCACACAACCAGATCAAAAATCAACACACCGATGTTTTGACATGGTAAAACCCCTACGGGGAAACATTCACAGCCCCAACCAACGTGACCACTTGGAGCAGGTTATTAATGCAAAAGAAAAAGATTATAGAGAGATTTTACAAGAAAATTTCTCACAATCGATCATTGACAAATGACCCTCCATGCTCTTTAAATAAAGATCATGGACCAATCAGGTGTTAAGCCACATATCAAGGGTCGTTAAGATCGAGGATAATATGAACCGTTAGATCACTCTATATCGGGAATAGATCATGACCGTCAGATTTCCTAACTACAAATGCATACTAATGCATACTAAAGAAACACACTTTTACCTAACGACAAATTATACCAAGTAGATCTTACCTTACTCCTAAGTGTCTAAATATCCTAACATCCCCCCTTAAGAACAACTTGGGATAGGATTGAAGGAATTACAATAGTGACACAATAGGAGAAGGAAGGAGGCATTGGAGCCTATCCCCCCTTGATGACAACTTCCTAAACTCCTAACATAGATCGAAGTTTGGAAAACTTCACTTATGTAAGAGACTTTGTGAAAATGTCTGCAACATGATCTTCTGTAGGGCAAAAAAGCACTTCAATAACTTGATCATGAATGAGATTTCTGATGAAGTGCATGTGTAGCTCGATGTGTTTGTTGTGTTGATGTTGAAATGGGTCTTTGGAGAGCTTGATGTCACTCTGATTGTCGCACCAATGGTTGGTCGGATGCTGTTGCTGGAATCCAAACTATGAAAGGATCTGTCGAAGCCACAAGGCTTCCTGACTTGCATTTATTGTTGCTTGGTACTCTGCTTTTGTTGAAGAAAGTGAAATAACTTGTTGTTTCTTATAGGACCAAGTGACTAGTCCTGAACAAAGGCTGAAAAGATAACTTGCAGTAGACTTCTGATCATCAGGGTTGCCAACCTAATCTCAATCAGTGAAACTAACCAATAAAGGAGTCCCCCCTAAACTGTAATGTATCCCGCACTGAACTGTACCACAAACATAGCGAAGTATCCTTTTAGTTGCTTTCCAATGGATTTCATGGGGTGTTTTCATATACCGGGCAACAAGACCAACAACAAAGGAAATATCAGGACGAGTATGAGTCAAGTATAAGAGGCTACCAACTAACTGACGGTACAAGGTGGCATCAACTTTGAGAGAAGTACAGGTGGCAACAAGCTTGACTCTAGTCTGGAAGGGAGAAGGGGTTGGTTTACGATCTTCCATGTGAAAGTGACGAAGAAGGTCACACACATACTTTGACTGGGAAATAAAACTCCTTCACTGGTTTGCAAAACTTGGAGGCCAAGGAAATAGTGCAAAAATCCTAAGTCTGTCATTTCAAATTTCTTCTTAAGACTGGTTTTCACATGGTTTAAAAGTTTTGAGTCACTGTCAGTAAGGATAAGGTCATCAACATAAAGAATAAGGGTTATGAGACGACTTCCTACTTTCTTGGTATAAACATTAGGACCATAATGACATCTAAAGAATCTAGTGTCAATAAGAAAGCTTTCCATTTTGGCATACCAAGCTCAGAGAGTTTTCTTAAGACCATAAAGAGATTTCTTAAGGCGACAAACAAGGCTAGAGTAATTCTGGACATAGCCAAGAGGTTTGTTCCATGTAGATTTATTCTTTCAAATCTCTATGCAAGAAGGCATATTTAACATCCATCTGATGGACCTCCCATTTATGTGAGGCAACAAGGGAAAGAACAATGCAAATGGAATTCATTTTGGCTACAGGGGAAAAGGTTTCATTATAGTCAATTCCTTCAACTTGGGAAAATCCTTTGGCAACTAACCAACCCTTGTGTCTTTCAACACTTCCCTCTGATGCATACTTAGTTATGTAGACTCATTTACATTTGACAAGTTTTCTTCCTTTTGTAAGAGGTACAAGATCCCAAGTATCGTTTGCCATTAAATAACAATACTCTTCATTCATTGTTGTATCCCAATCTGGATGACCTGAAGCTTTTGCAAATGTCTCTGGATCATCATGAGTCTCTGAAACATGAGCCAAAAGAGAAGAGTCTTGCTAGAACTATGAACGTGTCTGACATTGATCCGAAGGATCATCGACAAGATCACCAATTGCTTCTCATGTTGAACAGACCCATCTAGGAAGTGGTGGAGTTGGTGTTGGCTCAGGTTCAAAGGACTCATCTGGAGGAAGGTGAGCAGGCAGAGGTGGATTTTCATCAAATTTAACATCTCTTTGAATAATAATTTCATTACAATGTGGTTGAAGAAGTCTATAACCTTTGACATCTTCAGATTAACCAACAAATATAAACTTTTCACTTTTAGGCTACAATGCTTTCCTTTTCTCATCAGGAATGTGAGCCCATGCTATACTGCCAAATACACGGAAGTGACTTACATCTGGTTTAATTTTATTCCAATATTTTTTCGGTGTTATATTTTTAAGAGCCTTTCTGGGAGTGTGATTTACTATGTAATTTTCATAGTTGATGGCCTCCGCCCATTACTTTAGACTTAATCCCTTAGATTGAATCATACAATTAGTCATTTCTTTTAATGTGTGGTTCTTTCTCTCAATAACACAATTTTGTTGGTGTATACGAAACAATGTGTTGCATTTGGATGCCCTGTGTAGTGCAATAACTTGTGAAATTATTGTTCACATATACGCCTCCATTATTTTTTCTTAACCTTTGAATTTGATGCCCATATTGTTTTTCTACAAGGGCCCTTGTAGGCCAAAAACTTGTCAAAATTTTGTCTCTTAAGTTTTAAGAAGTAAACCCAAGTACCTCTGGAAAAGTCATCAATGAAAGTTAAGAAATACTTGCACCTACAAAAAGAAGGAGAAGAAAGTGGACCGCACAAGTCACTGTGAACAATATGCAAAGGGCCTGAGGTGTGCCAAGAGGCACGTTTGTCAAAATTGTCCTGATGATGTTTGCCAAGAACATGGTCGGCACAAACACCTTCTCTACATGAAACAAGAGGAAGACTAGTCACCATCTGTTGATTACATAGTTTTTGCAATGAGCGATAGTTTAGATGACCAAACCGTTCATGCCAAATTTTGCTCAAGTCATCGCTATGAACAATAAAAATTGATGGAAAAGATGATGACCCAAAGATGCCAAACTTGTACAACCTAGTAATATCATCAACAATTCATGTTGCAAGAACCTGCTTAGGATCTTTTAGATCCTTGATTACAACTTGGTGAGGTGAAAACTCTACAGTTTTACCTTCATCTGAATGAGTGATTTGATACACCGATATAAGGTTACAAGAAAGACTTGGAACACATAAGACATCATTGAAATGACCATTATCTACTTGAAAATTTTCAGATCTTACAACACTAAGAAATCTATCATCACCAACAAATATTTTCTTGGTGTTACATTCATTTAGAGAAGAAAATATGTCTATCCTTAGCCATATGATAAGGTTCTCCAGAATAAATAAGCCACTCATCAGAAGAAAAAGTAGAAGTTGCGTTGAAGGAGAAACTAGAAGCAGAAAGTGCATGTCCACGAGAAGAAGAAGAATAAGTAGAATCAATACAGATGTTGTTCTTCTTCATCGTTGCTTCTAAAGCTGCCATCTTCTTGAAACATTTGGACTCATCATGACTATCTTTATCACAAAAGTTGAAATGTTTGTAAGTCTTCTTATTTTTAGATTTTGTTCATTTGTCACCATTAGGAGCTGAAGCCGTCTGAGTGGGTTTGGGACCCTTATGTTTCTTTTTGTTGTGGCGATGATGTTGTTGCTTGGGATTTTTGGTTTTATCTTTATGTTGGGAAACTAAGGCTTTGTTGGAGGTACCTGCAATGACGACCACTCCAAGTTGTACAAGTTTATCTTGCTCTCTAAACAAAGCATCACAAAAGGACTCAAGAGTGGATTTTTGATAAGCTTTCCCTAGAACCTCTCTCATGGCATAAAAGGTAGATACAAACACATAATATGCACTACCTAGCTTAAAAATAATAATATAGATGCAATGCTCTTCCTCCAACTTTATCTCACATTTTTCACACAAAATTCCGAGTGTTTTAAACTTAGATGGATAGTCTTCAATGCAAGAAAAATCATTTGGACTTAAAGTCGGTATTTGATTTTCTAACTGATGTGGACAGATGGACATTTCGATCAGTCCACGTGCTTCGTCACTCCTATTATCCCATTTGACTTTCTTATTAGCATCAGTGGGTTCTTTTTCCTTTCCCAAGGTAATATGGTACAAGCCTTTACTTCTTAATAAATCCTCCATATGATATTTCCATTGGAAGTAGTTGGTGCTGGTAAGAAAAAGATTACTGGAAGAAATCATATTAAATATGTAGATAATATGGATTTAAAAACTGAAATTGATGATCTGGATGATCTGGATGGAAAAATCTCGAAAAGTTAGGCAGTTTTAAAAAAATGGCACTGAAAATGGACTTCGGATGTGAAAGTTATGCCATTTAAAAAAAGAAGACATAAATGATAACCAAAGAACCACATGGTGGTGATACCCCTCCAAATAACCTCACTTTTACAAATAAGTTGTTTTATGAAGTGACCCACTTTTATAAAAAGAAGTGAAGATCATTGTTACAATGAAGTTACTTTATAAAAGAAAGTTGCATGCAAAATAAATAAATCTAAAAATAAAATATTAAAGCTACTTATAGTGATTCACTTTTATACTTGAAGTGAAATGCACTTTACAGTGGAGCATAGACTTTTTCAAAAAACGTAACAAAAAAAGAGACTTGAAGTCAAGACCTCTTACTTAATAAGACAACTTTTAAGCAAGTTGGCTAGCAAAACATATTGTATTGTTTAGCAGAAAGATTGTGGGTGTTGTTGTTGTTGACAGCCTTGGACAACGCGTTAAAAAAAAAAACTCTTCACACAAGAATTTGTTTTCGCTTTTCAATGACAACAAGGGTTAGATCTCGGTTAGCTTACCCAGAAAATGCACATTTTCCTATCTATTTCTGATTTGCTGAGATCTTACACGGAACGGGGCAAAGAGAATACAAAGATCTAAAAGAGTAGAAACCCGAAAACACACAATATAAAGCTGAAATAAAACTAAAATAATACTCTGCATTTTTTTTTTTAAAGGGCATATTCAAACTTTATACCTCCATATCTGACTGAAATGGCCATATCTTGGAAAAATAAAAACCTTTTCAAGTGAAACAAAAAGTGTTCATAATTGAAATGAGCACTCTGAACGCAATGGAACAATCCTCTTAACCCATAAATGTATGGAAATGGTAGAAAACAGAGATGAGACAACTCAACTTCATGATCTTGATCTACAACAGGAGCAGGTCTTCAAACAGGCTCTGATACCATGTTCGACAACACTTGTATTCCAATAGAGGATGAACACCTTCAGTAACCACTCAAAAAACCAGATCAAATATTAACACATTGATGTTTTGATGTGGTAAAACCCCTACGGGGAAACATCCACGACTCCAACCAATGCGACCACTTGGAGCAGTTTATTAATGCAAAAGAAAAAGATTACAGAGAGATTTTAAAAGAGAGTTTCTCACAAATGATCATCGACAAATGACCCTCCATGCTCTTTAAATAGAGATCATGGACCAACCAAGTGTTAAGCCACATATCAATGGCCGTTAAGATCAAGGAAAATATGAACCGTCGGATCACTCAATGTTGGGAACATATCGTGTTCATCATATTTACTAACTACAAATGCATACTAATGCATACTAAAGAAACACACTAAGAAACACATTTTTACCTAACAACACATTAGACCAAGTAGATTTTAACTAATTCCTAAGTGTTTAAATATCCTAACAATATGATAAGTCCATATGAAGGCTACCTCCCAAGGTTGTATCCCATTATATAGATAATAACATTCCCCAAATCGGGTATATCAATCACTACAAAATTCATGACAAGGTAAATGTAGGGAAAGGTGGCCAAGCTAACCTTAAGGTCCTTAATAAGGCCAAAAACCCTGATAAGTCCATATTCCACTCCACATACATTTCGATAAGGTCGAGATATTTCTAGGCCAAGTAGTTGGATCACTCTTAAGGGCATGATATTTGTGGAGGCACCTAAGTCTAACATGCAAATATGGAGGGATAACTCATTTATTAGGAGATAGATGAAGAAGGGCACATGCTTTCCATTCTTTCTACCAAGATTTTTAGCATGGAGCATTAAATGAAGATCCTATTCATCTTGAGATTCTTCAACGCTAGGATGTTGTGGGGGCATGGGGTTCTCAATTTATCCTTTTGAGTCTTCTTCATCATGTCTCAATGAGGGTGGAAGGTCTTCAAGGCTGGTAACCTTCAACTCATCACTATCTCCCTTAGGGATTGTTGGTGTGGACAAGTGAGTTTCCTCTTCAAGGGGTTCATATTTCAATTCCTCACTCATGAGTCCCTGGAGTTGCATTTTGGTCTCCCTAGAAACCTCCATAGTTTAAGTGTGCCATTTTTTCTTAGTAATAGGTCGTGATTCTTCCTGAGAGGTATTTACCCATTCAATATTCTCCATATCTTGTTGATAAAGGGCACACCCTTCGTACAAGTTGTTGTAACTAAATTTGATCATTAATTCCTTTATGAAAGAAAACAAATGTTTTCTCTATTTTTTACCTAGTTCGGTTCGTTTTATTAATTCGTTCTATTCAATTATAAAATATTTTTATTCAAAAGAAACAATAAATATTATAATCTTCTAGGTTGACCAACTCAGATCTAGCCTTCCTTTAACGTGTGAAATAAATGAGCAGGATTAACTCTCCTGTACAAAGTTACAATCATGTTAATAAAACCCTTCATACCTGACAGATCTAACGATCCAAAGTTAATGCGATTGATGACTCTAAATCATTTTCAGAGGTGAAGTTACCCATACTTTAATCAGATAGTTGATACCGGAAATATCTGACGATTCTAACACCGTCAAGATTGACGACCCTAATTAAATTCAAGCTTGAACTTAACCACCGGTTAAAAAATACTCGTGCATCCAAAAATATAACGGTTATGTTTCAGGACTAAACATGTGGAGACTTTAAAGGACTTTGTAGTATCTAAATCAATCAGGTGATGACATGTGGATTCCACTTACCGTTCACAGTTAAAGTTACAACGGATTACATCAGTTGATTGAAAGCTCACATGTTCGTTCCTTAAATTCAATTAACTCTGCATGCGTCATTCATTGAAATAATACTAATTACGTAAAGTGTGGTGGGTTAGGTTATTATTCACTTGGGAGAGTTTGCGAGAGGAGCTTTGATACTGGTAAAAGCTAAATGCCCGCCATTCATACCGGGAAAAGGTAAGGAATCAAAATGCATTCATATTTTTCGATTTAAAAGCTCATATTGTGAAAGAAAGAGCATAATGTTGCCTAGAAAGAAAACGATTTGACAAGAATCACCAAGAGAGTATAACCAGACCATTAGTGATGTCTTAGTTGATGTTTATGATACAAAAAATAGTTTTGAGTCTTCCATTCAAATTGCAAATATTATTAACCAAGGGGTTCATAAACTTCTGAACATGCATGGCTCTGTAAAAGTAATATGTTTGAAACTCTCGTCCCTCAGGTTTATAGCGACCCTGACCTCATTCAGACATTCACGGAGCTTTATAATGTGGAAAATCATTTTATCGTTTCAGTCGACGGCCTGAGGAAGTCTGTTCGATATCCCCCTAAAATATAGCTAAAATGTTGAATTTACTTCTGAGTAATTCTCCCATTTTAGAGCTCGACCTATTAAAAAGGGTTGAAGGTTGGTCAATGGAAAAAATGAACACAGTTATACAAAAGTTTTCCATTTATCCTTCATACACTTTTAAAGAGTTTCTGAGTAGGGCCGAGGTTTGTTCTCCAATGGCCCGGCTTATGGTGTCAGTCATAGCTTTTGTTCTTAGATATGTTGACGATACTTTAATTGATTATGGAAAGGGGTCTAAATTTGAATATGCAATCTTTCTAGCTCATGCTATTCACTTTCAATTAGCATCATTAGAAGGATTGAAATCATCTAGGTAACAATCTTATTTCTTCTTTTAGTATTATTTTCTTAGTCAGATTTTTATGAAAAGAAAGGTCTTCGATTTGTTAAAAAATATAAAGTTGGAAATGAACTTCCTGTCACAAAGTGGAGTTCTATTTAACAGTCTCAGAATCTGAAGATGGATTTCTACAGTTTTCCAATCAATTTATATTTAACACATATGACCTTCTCATGGGACATGATCCTCCTAGAATGTCAGTCGCTTATCAAAAAAAGTTGCAATTGCGCCCTTCTCTAAGAGTAGGTGATTGGTTCCTGTTATGGCACAATTGTAGGTTGGGAAAATCCCGACCCAACCACGGAACAAGTGCTACAACTATGGGAATCCTACGCCCAATGTCACCTTGATATATGTCTCGCACTTCAAGGGTGACTAGGTCACTCTAGAGAGGCATTCCTAGTGACCCTAGAGGGATTGAGATGGAGATGGAGGGAATTGGAAATGAATCCCCTACAGGTCAAGTCTAGATAGAAAGAAAGGTAAGGAGAGAAACCTTGCAAGTCAAGTAATGGATGCCCCACAAGTATAGTGTTTTTTCGGATGATTGTACATGCCCGAGACACAAGAAAAGACACCTTGCAACAATATATGTTAGTTGGATCATCAAGTTAAGATTGTTGTCCCTAATTTTCAGCAGTAGATAACAATATATATCAGAAAATAAATGATATTATAATCTGTTCAATAAGTGATAAAGATCAAGTAGAAAATACAAGAGAATGACTAACTAAACCCAAGATGAAAAGCCAAAATTATAGCAGAAAAGATAAGGTTGTTGTAAACACTTGTCTGCAAAAAATTATATCATCCTTATGGCTGTAGCATTCAAAGTATTACAACAAGAAAATCAGCCACTGAAATCCCCTCAAAATTTTCTGAAACGTGCGCTAGGACAAATAGAGTAAGTGTGCAAACTTTGAGTAAAAACAAATGGTTGATAAAAGAGTTATTAAAGCAAGTAAGTTAGGGTTTTTGCAGCCCTAATGGCTGAAGATGCAATTGTTTAATAAAATAAATAAGTAGCCCCTAGATGGGGACTCCCTGGTGGTTTTGAGGTGCCCAAGGCACAAGGAAGACAATCCACTTTGCAAGAAGTAAAAATGATCAAAATTCATGTTTCCCAATGCAATATTTTATTTCTCTAATGCAACAAATCAATCACTGATGCCTTTAATATTGGGTTAATGGAGTCTAAAGGAGCTTAGAGAAGCTACCTCCTTGGGGGTGTAATCCCTTTTACTTCCCAAGGCAAGTTTCTCTAAGCTAGGGTTTAAGCTAAGAGGGTGTATGCCTTTATACTTCTCTTAGCAAACCCTTAATCAATGAGATGAAGCAAGAAAAATTGACGAAGGCTATGGTGGGGGTGTATGCCCTTATACTTCCCACCTAGTTTATATCATAACACTACTTGAATTGAATAAAATGATAGCAAGAGAGTAAAAACCATACCAAGATCAAGAGAAATGCTAAGTCAATTGACCACAAGAGCTAGAAAGCATCATCCAAAGCTAGCGCTAGGTATTCCTCCATCAACCACTCATAAAATTAGCCATAAGACAAGTGCACAAGAGATAAAAGAGCTAAGGAGGCTGATAATTTCAGACCAAGACCTCTCACAAGTGGAGATTTATGCTCAAAATGAGATCTTATGATCTCTATTTATACAAAAATTAGCAAACATAGATTGTCCACAAAATAAGGAGTAAAACACAAGATTAGGGGTCAACAACCCTAATCTTTCCCCCTTAACACAATAATATTAAACAATTCACTTAAAATTTCATCTTTTTCACAAATTAAACCCTAATCTAGGATGACGTCTCTCCTTTAGGGGACATTTTCCCACTTTGAGGAGGTCCTTGGTGTTGGAGAAGCATGGAAAGGCCTCTCAAGGCCATGTGTCAATCATCTAAGGGATCTCATCATGGTGAATACCCTCTTCTCCTAAAAATGCCCAAGTGAAATGAGTGGCACCTCACCACAAAGCCCTAGCCCCCAATATCAGGACTTCATGCTCAAAAGTGGGACGTTTTTCCCCTCATGGGAAAATTGTTTGGCAAGAAATGGGTGGGCTAGGTCATCCAAGTCATCATTAAGGCCGCCCAATTCATCTCTCTCTCATCTGGCATGTGGTCCCCTAACATCCAAACTATGGGATTGTAGCCCCATGGAAGCCCAAGCTAGGCTTGTTCTCCCAAAATTTTCCACAAGTTAGGTCCTGCAAAGACAAAGGAACACACCCTCCAAGGATCTCAAGTCATAACATCATGATAAGTGGAACCAAACAATAAATAAGTCATCTAAGCATTTGCATCAAAGATTACCATATCAAACAATTAACATCTCAAAGACACTATGCGACTTGTCAAGCTTAAGTACAGGTGGGTTGACGAGGTGTCCTATTGGGTAGATCTTTCCCTAGGTCAAGGATAACTTCCAAGATGTCCCTCTCTAAGCCATGTAAAGTGGATGATGTGGATGGGGTCAATATTCAATGGGCATAAGGCTCATGACATACAAGGGGTCGTAGTGTCTCATACATGGGTGCCTTTGTAGAGAGTGTGTGGTACCTTCGTCCATAATGCACTTTTTCCAAGTCCATCATTTTCCTTTTATATTTCTTTCTTTATATTTTCTTTCAAAATAGCACAAGGAGAGATTGAAGGTCACTGCCCTAGCATGGTGACCAGGTGGTGGAAGTGTCACCCAAAAATACCTAATGGAAATGAGAAGGTTGGCTCATGATGAGACCCCCTTTCTCTCAGCCATGCAACTGAGAGTCACTTCCATGGTTTGGTGACTAGATGATGACGATGTCATACCACTAGATATCCATGTATGTGATAGGTCGACTTGTGATGAGACCTCATATTACATTGTGGGTCCCCTTTTATTCAAAGATAAACATTTCATTACTTTTTTGAGTGATCCCTGGGCAAAGCATCTAGAAGGTTTATATATGGCTTTTATCTTTTACTCAACACCAACCCCTCTGGGCCTTTCGCCCCTTCTTCCCATAGAATGAGGGACAACCCCTTCTTGGGTCAATAAACCCTAATTCCCAAAAGATAAGGAAATGGAGGGGAAAAAATATGGAAAATGGTAAGTATGGTAGGAAATGGTACGATGGCTCATTAAGGGATTTCCCAGTAGCAAACCCATTCCAAAAGAAGACCACTTACTAGGGAATAATGCCAACCACCAAGGTGAAGCAGGCTAAAAGGCATAATGTCCAAGCACATATCATGAAATCTCGAGAAATCTAAGATACAAGATAATCAAATGGCTTAGATATTGAAATGATGCTCACCATAATATTGACTTGTACCTCATGGAGCAAGGCCCGCTACCTTCTGGAAGCCAACTGGTGTGGTGGATGCCATCTATAAACCTGTGACCATCTATGGTGTTGAGTGGGTTTTCCATCTATGCAAAGGGTACTGCTGGTCATGTAGTCTCTCGAAACTCCATATCTGCAATCTAAGGGTCTCGAGACATCATCTCCTTAGTTATCCACAAAATGGGGATAACATCTAGCTCCTACTTGGGGACATGTGCTCGTCGCAGAGTGCATAAGAACCACAATATCTCCTGGTAGACCTGTTCCTGCAAGTAAACATCAAACTGTCAAGTGCAAGATGACCTACTCATCCTTGTTCTCATATGATCATATCAAAATCCACTAAGCTAGAAAATAAAATTTTGACATTTTTTGAATAAATTCTAAGTTAAGTGTGAAATTAATATGTAACTAAGGTAGAATGAAAATGAAATGCATCTAAAATAGTATGAGAAATCAAGATGCAAATGCAGGGAATCAAAATGGCCTACCTACTTACCTGGGGCACGAGCTTTGAAGAAGTCATGTGACCTGGATGTGAGGTCGGAGAAGAGACCCATCTACTAGTAATGACATCTTTCTCCCTTCTAATGTTGTTAGATAGTACCTTTCTTTGTCAGAACTATTCTTGATGATGTAAGGGCCAAACCATGAATTGTTATCTTTCTATTCATATCTGGTTTTGCCCTTTCTTTTGTCCCACATGAGCACAAGACTTCCTTCACCAAAATTGATGCAAGGTGTATTCTCATCGTATGGAGACTCTGTGTGGACTATATCTTTGACGATTTATTCATGTTTCTTATCCTCCTCCTTCAAAATTTGGACATACCCTAGCTCCTTCCCATGGTATTTTGCAAGTTTGTCTTTGTATTGATCTGTTCATGGAAGAAGCATGTCTATGGAGTCTTCCTGCATAAAAGGTAGCTCGGATGGATCATTCTCAATGGTATGTGGGAGTACATCATAATCACATTCGTTGGAATAATCGGGACCATTAGGATCCATCACATGTCTATCAACTTTCTCTCGATTTTATAGTATCTGAAAAGTGCCATCTGTTAGAATATAGAAGATTGTGCTCATTTTACCATTGACGATACCCTCGTCACCCAACCACTGGCCGAAGCCACCCTCCGAGCACCTTGACCTTGATTGAGAAAAGAATCCTGGTAGCAATCCAATAGCCAAGAGAGGCTAATGCACCGAGCAAGAAATAGAAACTAAGCTGAATAGATGATCCCACCCAGAAGCTAGCGCACCACTTTCCCAGCTCTCCCAAAAACTTGCGCACCAAAATTGCAATTGCCAGCGTAGATTTGGCTCTCTTTGCAACTGCTGAGATGATGAATAATGAGAACTGGCACCCTGTATTTATAGTGAACTGGGTAGGCTAACTAGGGCCGACTTCTCCTTCTGGGTATCAATAAATTCATATTAAATGTATTTATCCAGCCGACAACTTGTCTAGGGTTTCCTTCAATTCTTTGCTTCCTTCCAGAGTATTCTAATCTCATCATAGGTCACAATAGAGGTTCATACCTCCTAAAGCTACCATAATATTAACACTCCCTCCTAGCTAGGGAGGTATGGTCTTGAGCACAACAGACCATTCAACTGGTAGCACTACGAGCATTGTCATTATTATCCAACTGGATAATCTCCTATGACAACTGGTAAAATATCAATTAATAGAACACACCTGTGTCTATCACAAATAGTGGAACAAATCCACCACAGTAGTATATCTACTGTCATATATTCTTCATAACAAACATTTGATAGCAACCTGCATAGAAGCAATGTTATGATTAAAACTGAATCATCTGGGCCAATCTTTTATTCACATTTGTGAGATCTGAAAGAATATCTGCCCTCAGTATAGAATATCAACAATGGGCTATCTGCCCCATTCTTCTCAAACAAGTAAGAAGGATTATTTCTGATTTCTGAGCCTGGACCATTTCTCACCCTGGGCCATTCTTCCTACACTAATTAAAGTGCACCCTAGACAGAATGTATAAACCCTAAGAAATGTTTGGACCATTCCTCACCTTGGGCCATTCCTTTGACACTAAACAAAGTGTAACCTGGAGAGAATGAGGCTGCCCTAAGGAATGATTGTCCCTGATTGTTGAACCTGGACTATTCCTTAACCTGGGCCATTCCTCCGACACTAAACAAAGTGTAACCTGGAGAGAATGAGTCTGTCCTAAGGAATAACTGTTCGGACCATTCCCCACCTTGGGCCATTCCTCCGACACTAAACAAAGTGTAACCTGGAGAGAATGAGTCTGCCTTGAGGAATGTCTGTCCTACATCAACCTCCAAAACGGACCATTCTTCGAAACTGCTCACAACTATGAACTTCGAAAGAATGATTTCTCGACGAGGCGGACCATTCTACTTGACCACTACTCAGAGTGACTGCCAAGAAGAATGATTGTCCTATACCACTCCCCATGTTAACCACAATGGGAATTCATTGTCTATGATACAACAACAATCAGTCTGCCTCCCATGTTAACTACAATGGGAAGTCACTGTCCGTCAGAAATCTCAATCCACTTTCCGAACAGGAAAGCATCTGTCCAATCTGGACTAATTTTCAATTATAAAAATAAATAATGTTTTCAGTGCTCCCTCCTAACTGGAGAGTTATTTAAATCACAAAAATAAATGTTCTTCAAGAATATTTTTCCGTACCTTCTCTAGCTTGGAGAATCTTCTCTTTCATCTAAGGGAGTTATTTCCACGATCCCCATCTTCTCTCGGAAATATGCAAACTTGATTCTGGATAGAAGTTTTGTCAAGATATTTGTTGCCTGCTCATCAGTGGGGATATACTCAAGCTTTACCTCTCCTTCTTGGACTTTATCTCGAATAAAGTAGTATTTGCTCTCAATGTGCTTCGACCTTTCATGAAACACTGGATGTTCGGATAATCTTATGCAACTCTGATTATCACAATAAATTATGGTCGATTCTAGAGTCTGATCAAATAAATCGAAGATTAACTTCCTTAGCCATACTGCTTATGTGCATGCTTCACAAGCTACCATATACTCTGCTTCTGTTGTATTGAGTGCGACTGACTTTTGTTTCCTACTGCCCTAGGATATCATAGTGGAGCCCAAGATGAAACACATACCTGAAGTACTCTTTCTATCTTCTGCACTTCCTGCCCAATCAAAGTCTATGAATCCATGAAGTTGGATATCAATGGATGCGGTATATCTCAAGCCAAAGTTTATTGTCCCACGAATATATCTTAGGACATGCTTTGCAGCTATCCAATGCTCTTGTCTAGGTTCCACCTGGAACTGACTTAATGTATTTACAACAAAGCAAATATCTGGTCGAGTATTTACCAAATACATCAATGATCCAATTAGCTGTCGATATAGAGATGGATCTATTGGATCGGAATATGGTACTTTCACTTTTCTTATATCCGCATTCATAGGAGTTTCCATGGACTTACAGTCCATCATTCCAAACTTCTGAGGGATCTTTATTGCGTACTTTCCTTGTCCAAGGAATACTTCACCATGCTTCTGCCATACTTCTAGTCCCAAGTAATAGTGCATGAGACCTAGATCTTTCATATCAAATTCAAAATCTAAATCCTTCTTGCACTGCATGATTAGGGATTCTTCACCTGTTATGAATAGATCATCAACATATAATAGTAGAATCACAGGTGCGTTATCCACGACTTTGTAATAAAGGTTTGGATCTGCATGACTTTTGGAGAAACCAAGTCTTGTTAGATAGTTGTCCATTCTGGCGTACCAAGCCCTTGGAGATTGCTTGAGTCCATATAAAGATTTCTTCAATCTGCAAACGTGAGTGTCTCTAGAATGTACCTCGAATCCTTGAGGTTGTTCAATATACACTTCTTCTTCAATAGCTCCGTTGAGAAAGGTTGTCTTAACATCCATCTGGTGTAGATTCCATCACATGGAAGCAGCAAGAGATATGATAGCTCTGATGGAAGTATACCTTGCCACCAGAGCAAAGGTTTCATCATAATCTTCTCCCTCCTTCTGGGAGAACCCTCTGGCTATGAATATTGCCTTGTATTTATCCACGCTTTCGTCTACTGCATGTTTGATCTTGTATACCCATTTTGAGGTTACCACTGATTTTTCTTTAGGTCTGGGTACAATTTCCCATACTTCATTTTTCATAATGGACCGATGTTCTTCTATCATAGCTTCTTTCCATTGTCCCTTTTTAACTGCTTCTTCGAATGTAGTAGGTTCTTCATCTAGAATTTTTGTTATGTATGCTGCATAACTTGAGAATCTTTTCGGTCTTTTACTCTTCCTGGATGTTCCTTCTGGAACCTTGATTCTTTCTGTGTCTTGTAATGTGGCTTCAAGCCAAGCTGGTCATTTCTTGTTCTTTGGTATATTATCTGGATCATTGTTCTCACATGGCTTCATAGGATGATCAGGTTGATCATTTTCGTTATTTTCGCTTTCTGTGTTTTCTTCATTTGGTTCTTCAATTTCTTCTTCTTCTATAGTTTCTTCAATAGATTTTCTAAAGGACATCCTTTCATTGAATGTTACGTCTCTGCTTACTTCTATCTTGTGTTGTTCTGGGATATATATTCTGTAGGATTTGAATGAATCACTATATCCCATGAATATCCCCTTCTTTCCGGAGGGTTCTAGTTTATTTCTTTTATCTTTGGGAATATGAGAGTAAACTTGACATCCAAATATTCTTAAGTTTTCTACATTAGGTTTCTTACCTGAGAATGCTTCTTCTGGTGTCATGTCCTTCAATATACGATGAGGGATTCTATTCTGTACATATATTGTTGTCATTGCTGCTTCTCCCCATAGAAACATGGATAGATCTTGGTCATTCAATAAAGCTTTTACCGTTTCTTTGATAGATCTGTTCTTTCTTTCCGCTACACTGTTTTGTTGAGGATTATGAGGAACAGTCAGCTCCCTCCTAATCCCTACTGATTTGTAGAATGAAACGAATTCTTTTGAGGTGTATTCTCCTCCATTATCTATTCTTAATGTCTTGATCTTCTTGTTTGTAAGGTTTTCTATTTCTGCCTTGAATTCTTGGAACTTGCTGAATACTTCATCTTTTGATTTCAATAGGTACATCCATGTCTTTCTTGAATAGTCATCTATGAAGGTTACGTAGTAGAGAGATCCTCCTAAAGATCTGACTGGCATTGGACCACAAACATCTGAGTGTATTAGATATAGGGTTTCCTTAGATCTGTTGTTGCTGCTTGGGAATGGTTTCTTGATATTCTTCCCAAGGGCACATCCCTTGCAAACTCCTTCGTGTGTGGATTTCAATTCTGGTATTCCTTCAACCATTTTTTTGAGGAAAGGTAATGCTTGATAATTGATATGAGCATGCCTTCTATGAAAAAGTTCATTAGGGTTGAATTTTTCATGTACTAGAGCTTCTTCATTTCGTTCTAGTAGTCTATATAGATTTCCTTCACATCTTCCAATAACCCTAGCATCTTCTATGCTGGAATTCTTATGCCATGATAACACTTTTCCATCCATGAAGGATATTATGTTTCCTTTGTCTTCTAAACATGATATTGATACAAGATTCTTTTCTAAACAAGGTACATATAAAACATTGCGTAAGTGAACATGATTACCTGATTCCAACTTGACAGAGGCTTGTTCAAATCCTTCGACGGGGTAAGTGCTTTTGTCTCCAAGCTCCACTTTGTACGATGTCTTTCTCTCATTTAAATTTGAGAGTCTAGCTTGATCTCCTGTCATGTGCTTGGAAGCTCTACTGTCGATTATCCACATATCATCTTCAATTGTCTCGGTAAATGCTGAGTAGTATAAGAGACTGATTGTTTCACACATGTCTTCGGTTGACTGGTAACTGGTCATGCCTTGATCCAAAACTTCAACTTTGTCATTTATGTCTTCTGAGATATCCAAGAGGTACATTGAGTTAGGGCGCATATAAATATCTTCTCTTTGAGCGAGATGCTCCATCACAAGGTGCCGGATCTGAGAATTAGGGTTTATGCAACTGCTTCTACTAGTAACCCTAGCTGCAGTGCTTTGGAAGTTACTTCTGCTAGTAACCCTAGTGGAAATTCCTCAACGAGCTCAATGTCTAGCGGCTATGTTTCCTTCCAGCGTTTTAGGCTGACTAAAGGGGTGTGGGCCCATAACTTGTTAGAATATAGAAGATTGTGCTTGTTTTACCATTGACGATACCCTGTCACCCAACCACTGGTCGAAGCCACCCTCCGAGCACCTTGACCTTGACTGAGAAGAGAATCTTGGTAGCAATCCAATAGCCAAGAGAGGCTAATTCACCAAGCAATAAATAGAAACTAAGTTGAGCAGATGATCCCACCTAGAAGCTAGCACACCACTTTCCCATCTCTCCCAGAAACTTGCGCACCAAAACTTCAACTACCTGCACAAATTTGGCTCTCTCTGCAACTGCTGAGATGATGAATAATGAGAACTGGCACCCTGTATTTATAGTGAACTAGGCAGGCTAACTGGGGCCGAATTCTCCTTCTGGGTATCAATAAATTCATATTAAATGTATTTATCCAGCCGACAACTTGTCTAGGATTTCCTTCAATTCTTTGCTTCCTTTTGGAGTATTCTAATCTCATCATAGGTCATAATAGAGGTTCATACCTCCCGAAGCTACCATAATATTAACACCATCCCCCATAGGAATGTATGCATGGGTGAGATCCATGCTAAGGGAACCCCCAAGAGCAGTAGAACAACTTCTAGATAAAAACATCCCCCAAGTGTATGGAACGTCGATCACTACTATGTCCATGAGAATGATGATATGTGGAAATTTAATCAAGAAAACCTCAACATCCTCACATACTCCCAAGACCTTAACTCTTCTTGAATAAATACCATAAACATTGCCATAAGGTTGGGTTGTCTTCAAGCCAAGTTGTTTCATTACCTTCAAAGATATGACATTTGTTGAGGCCCCTGAGTTAAGTGTGCAGTTGTTCAAGCGGAGGCCATTAATTCCTAATGAAAGATAGAAAGGAGGGTTCTTGTCCCTTGGCCGATCGAGATACATAGTGTTTAACATGATGGGAGGATCCTCCTTCTCGGATGGTACCTGTAATATTTTCAAAATTTCCCTTTTCACATAAGGGATATTACACATCTCTGTCACTGGGACCGTCATATTCAGTTTTCCAAACATGCTCGCAACATCTATATTCAACTGAATGTCTTCTACAGGAGTTGGATTAGGAAGAAACTCACATACCGATGGTGGCGGTGGTGGAGCCACATTTTCTGTTGTTGGAAGAGGAGTATCAGGATGTAATGGAGGGGCTCAAGCATTTTTTCTTCTGTAGGTTAGAATTTCCCTCCTCCTTAATTCCTTCTTCTGGTCATCTGTTATTTTATTCAAGGCACGGATTCTCCCCTCTCTTTCTCGTATTCTTTTGGCTTCATTGATCTAGTCTTGAGTAACCTGTTGATTGTTGAGATTGCAAATCATGAATTTCATATCTTTAGGATAATATTCATCTTATTGGGGGAATTGATATTCCCTATGGAGTTCTTGGCATGGGAGACACCAAGATTCTATATCAATTGTCCCAACAAGTTTCAAAGTATCTGGGGCCTTTTCCTCTTATTGAAATCTTGGTTTTCAATCGGTGGCATCTTTCTATTGTCTAGAAAATTGAGGTTTGGGAGTAGATTTATTCCTTTCCATTGTAATCATACGGTTCATAAGTTGATTCTGCAACTGAACAAACTGAGTATTCATTTGGTCTATCTTCTAATTCAGGAGAGCAATCAAATCAAGAACACTGTTGTTGGAAACCTTAGTCCTTGATTCTATCTTGCTGCGAGAGTACTGAAAAGGTTCTATTTTTGAATCAAGGAGATTCTATTCAATGTCAATACTGAATTCTTTCGCTTCTACCAATGATGTGGGATTTTTATCTTTAAGAATGTCTCAAAACTTCCCTTCAAAGGCATTCATGTAAAGGAGATGAACTAATGATGTTGAAGGACGATAATATGTTGGAATTTGATTGTGCAACTTGTCGAATATTGAAATGAATTCCCTTATCGTTTTTCATTTTCCTTTTTCTTTATTTGATTGAACTAAGTTTCAAGTGTCCCACCATCTGATTTTAAATAAGGTGGAAAAGACATCATAGGTCATGATCTGATTATCAGGGAGTCCCTTGAACCAATCAAGAGCCTCCTCAGTCAATGATGAGGAAAATAGTTTCATGGCCACATATTCATGATCAATACCTGCATTGTCCATGTCTTGACCCATGACATAAATGTGGTCTTCAGTTATCACATTGTTTCCTGGGAACTTTGGCAACTACTTGTTGACATTTGTTGGCATTTGGTTAAGGTAACCTTGGATATTGGCCATGTCGATAGGTTTGTAGAGGTATATTTCCCAAGGGTGAACCATTGGAGCAAGGGGAAGGGATTTATGGAAAAGGTTTTTAGAAATGAGAGACTTGAGAGGAGGCCTTCTTTGGTAAACCTTAGAAGTCTTGAATCTCCCAGGGTGAAAAGGTTTGGGGAAAGAAGGATTCTGGGAAGGTGGAGTCACCATATGAGCTTCAATATGAGCTCATCAAGGAGGTTGGAAAGGGAACGTCCCTTGGGTGGAGTTGCCAGGTAAGCTTAGGGAAAGGCTTTAGGTTAACTTACCAAAGTGTCGTTAGGGTACAAAGAAGATTCAAAATATCCCCCATAAATGACGCCAAAATGTTATGGCACAAGTTGTAGGTTGGGAAAATACCAACCCAACCATGTAACAAGTGCTACAACTATGGGAATCGTACACCTAATGTCACCTCGATGTAGGTCCCACACTTAAAGGGTGACTAGGTCACTCTAGGGAGGCGATCCCAATGATCCTAGGGGGATTGAGACGAAGATGGAGGGAAGTGGGAATGAATCCCCTAGAGGTCAAGTCTATATAGAAATAGAGGTAAGGAGAGATGCCTTGCAAGTCAAGTAATGGATTCCCCACAAGTATAGAGATTTTTCGGATGATTGTACCTGCCCGAGACACAAGAAAATACACTTTGCAACAGTATATGTTAGTTGGATCAGTAAGTTAAGCTTGGTGTCCCTAATTTGCAGCAGTAGATAACATTATATATCAACAAGTAAATGATACTAGAATCTTCTCAATAAGTGATAGAGATCAAGTAGAAAATACAAGAGAAAGACTAGCTAAACTCGAGATGAAAAGTTGTCCAAGGTGTCCAACACATGCCTAATGTAATCTAGTGCACCAACATATTCAACCTTCCAAGAAGAAGGAGGTCTCACTCGAGGCATGTATGGTAGTTTCCATGTTATTAATGTTCATATCATTAAATATTAGCGGGGGTCCAAAATCCATTACTCATCCTTTAATTGCATTCATTCAAGCTAACCAAACTAACAACAACACAAGTAATGCAACAATTAACTCAAAACTCTCATCTCTTTTCTAACAATCATTGATAATAACTGCAATAAATCTCATATATATATAAGCAGTTAGAGTGGTTATAGAACATTCCTAAATATACTAGGGAATATTCTGGCTATAAACCACTCATACAAAAGGGGTATGCACTTTTTGAAACACACCTAGAGGGTTGGAGATACTAGGAACATAGAATCTATAAGACAACTCCTTAGCCTTCTCTTAGTTTCTATAGAATTGCATACTCATGGTTCTACGAATTTGCCTTCTACCAAAATCTATGTTGTGCCAACACTTGGTTAAAACTAAGTGACAACACCCCATACCAAAGTCAAATAGCTTGCTAGTGTCTTATGTTGCCATTAGAGCTCATGCTTTCTGATGACCACAAATGTGCACATACAACGTTACTAGAAGAGAGCCCACATCCACATTAAGTGCATTTTTTGTGAGAAATATGACCCTGCGGATAGGATAAACTCCCCTTTGAACCAAGACCCCTATCTTTGGTTCAAATACAGAAGAGAACATGTGGTTACTACTTTCCCTATAGATCTAACTCAATCAATCAAGAAAGAGATAATAAGAATGTGGCGTACCTTGTTGCGATGTTTGTCCTCATTGGTCAATATCGACACTTGATCTCCAAGCTCCTCAAAGCAACTGAAGTCCTGAAAATGCTAGCAAAGAAACTCTTCCTCATACTCTAGATGATTAGGCAAAGCAGATCTATCTATGAAGACTGAAACGACAATAGACAAGCAAATGTAGAACACATGAACTTGAAGGGAATATGACAAGTTATCATTAATTGGAAATCCAAATAAGGCACTTACAAAGTATGATTGACGATGCGGTCACTTCTCCAATATCTCCTCGTCCAACCCTTGCATGAATCTTGACATCAAAATGATGATTCTTCCTCCGTAATCAAAGGTTTGATACCCCAATTGTTCCCTACTTCACCCTGGAAATACCTTCAATATATAGGCTTTTAGAGGTATAACCACCATGATCAAATGAAGGATATGGTTGAGGATGTGGCTCCTTAAGTTTGGGATCAGATCCTAAGATGAATTCATAGCATAGGGGTCAAACACAACCAACCTCATCCCAAGGGATCTGGCCCTTAGGAAAAGGTGGGGAATCCCATGATTCCCTCTAACCAAAAGTGGTACTCCCCCTTAGTTAGAAACAGAGCGCCAGTTGCCAAAATTGGCGCTCCCTTAACATGGCAAGGGGAACATCGATGCTCCCTATACATGGGTAGGGGGGATCCAACCTTCATAAAATTCCCAAAAATGTTCGATTTTTCCAAGAAGAAGATGTGTTTTGACCTTGAAATGACGGGTTTCTTCCTCCAATATGACTTAGGGGTAATGGAAAATGTTTTTCATGGTGTCAAGGGGTTGTGACAGGAAGCAAAGAGAATGTGACACTTGGTAAGATGCATATGACACTTGCGACAGTGCATATGACACTTAACAAGGTGCATACGTCACTTTGTGACACTTAGGGTGCAAAACTCAAGTGTGACATTTTGGTGTGTAACAACATCCTTTGTGGCATGTCTCATCGTCGCTGAGAATAAATGATATTTATCCTTGATAGAAAAGTCAATATGATTTTTTTTTCCAATAAATATTAGAAGTGATTTTTTCCCCTTTCTTTCTTATAGGTAACATATCCATGGGAAAATCCCCATGCACTTCCCCTCATTCTTATGATGGCACCCAGGGTAAACAATAGGGATCGAAGCCAATACAAAAATATACTCATTAAGAACTCAACATGTCAGTTGCAATAATTGAACTTAGGTGGGGAGGATAACACTCCTCTTCTTAACCACTTGTCTAGAACTAATTGAAAAAAGTGAAAGTTAAGAACAATAACAAAAAAATTATCAAACAAACCAAACCTACACATATCTTTCATTATACAAAAGTCCCTCACAAGCCCTCAAGGGTATATCTAGTACTAAACCATAACCACATAATAATTAACATGATTCTTACTTTAAAAAAGCTAAGCATAATTTTTTAATCATGTATCACAAACCATTACATTAATAATTTTGAAAACATATCACAAACCATTACATTAATCATTTTGAAAACAAACACATTGCACCAAAACCTCAAATATCACAAACCATTACAATAATAATTTTGAAAACAAACACATTGCACCAAAACCTCTTACTTATAAATTTGAAAAATAAAAAGAAAATACAAAAAACAAAGAGCACATCCTCAAACCAAGTATAATGAAAAAAAACACAGTAGACAAAGACACCAAACAAGAATTTCAATGCTCTATTCTCATAATAGTAAGGAAAATTACATAAACAAAATATCGTTATGACAAAATAAGCTTACAAAATCAATGTTGAATATCCACGCAAGAATATTTTCAACTATAAACTTCCCAACATATGTAAAAAAGAAAACCCCAAAAGAAACAACAACCCTAATTACATTGAGAGTAGTGACGTGCATTTACGACCTAGTATGATAGAGATGTTGTCATGTTTATCACGTGGGTAACACTTACATGTCGGATTCAAAATATAAATATAATACTTATAACAAATAATAGTAATACTATATGTTAGCTAAAGAAATATATAAACATAACACCCAAAAATATTATTTAAACGGTCTCATGACTTATGCACACATAAGTGGATCAAATCCCACCCCAATGTCCTTCAAAATTTGGGGTGGCAGATGCGGGGTGAGGGGGGGCATCCACGTGGGTCATCATGGACCTAGATAGATAATTGAAGCTTACTTTGCTTGGGGACTTGGTATCATTTCTAACGACATAACAAAAGGTTATGCACTCTGGAAAGGACTCAAAATTGCAAAAGGTCTGGTGTGCAATTGATGATTGTGGAAGAAGATTCCAAGACTATCATAAGCTATTTGGTTTATGATTCAAAGATGGAATACAATCCATTAGCATCAATACTTGAACGAATCAAACAAGAAGCAATCTCCTTCTCCAATATCAAATATTATCATGTCTTGAGAGAAAACAACGGTGAAGCAAATTGGTGGGATAATTTAGGCTCAACTTTAAAAGAGGGGGAGCTTATGGAGCTCCCCCTTTGCATGAATTATTCCTTGAAATCACATGCTTATCTCTAGTGGTTTCTTAACTCTTCGGTTCGAGGTGGGATAATGGAATTGCAACTTGATATGCATTGGGGGCACGACAATCCTTCTCGCCAGGTAAGAAATTTCATTGTACTCTGGTTGGTGTTGTTAAGTTTTGAGCTATTATTTGGTTTCTTTTCAATCTACTAGATAAAAATAGCATAGGTAGGATCACTAAGAGAAACACAATCACAAGATACACATCATTTATCCTGGGAAACCCTCATGGGGAAGAAAAATCCAACAAAAATTCCTTAATATAGATAGCCAATACAATGCCAAGACAATAAACCAAACACTAGAGAATATCCAACACTGAGCAATGTGCCTCTCTCTTCCTTCTTCTCCCAACTATAGCTCTCCAAACTTGCTCACTTGATGAGTGAATGAGTGAGTGTACAAATGAGGCACTGGCCTCCTTTATTTATACAAGCTGGCAGGCGCTAGAAAGGTGTCTCTTCACTGGGCAGGGCCGACTTGTCTTCTTAGTGGATAAAACCACTTTAATTAGGTTTGGGGGCTTACTTCTTAATTGACATTATATAATTAGGGTTTGACCAATCCGCAAAAGGGGATTTGGTCAATTACAATGCCCGACATGATCAATTCACAAAAGGGGATTGTTCTATTTAATAATGACTCAATAATAAATAGAACGCTCTTTCCAGTTACAATATTTCAACACTCCCCCCTAACAAGAAGGGTATTCTACAAACACAACTCAATACAACATCATTGGGAGAGAGAAAGAGAGGGCAACAACATCAACAACATTTGGAACACTGACTAGCATATCTATAAATCATCGAAAGTTTTTCTCATCATCATCGTTCACAGCATGGAGCTGGAGTAGCATCATCATCCTCGTCAACATGAGGCTAAAGTGACATCATCATCATCTTTGGAGTGAGGCTAAAGTAACATCATCATCTTTTTTACCACGAGGCTAAAGTATTATCATCAACATATTTAGCATGAGGCCAAAGTAACATCATCATCATCATCTTCAGTAAGAAGTGGCATCATCATTATCTGCATCAACATGGATTAGTATAACACTAATACATCATCATCACCAATAACAACACAATGTTGATACAACATCAACAACAACAATATCACAACGTGAAGGTTGGAGCATCATCAACATTAGCACTAGGCTAGAAACCTTCAGCATGAAGCTGGCATCTCAACAACATCATCACAAATATTCAGAATGAGGATAGAATCACAACAACAACAGCATGAAGCTTGAAATATTCAGCACGAGGCTAGCATCAACAACATCCGCACGAAGCTAGAAATATTCAGCATGAGGATGGCATCAACAACATCAGAACGAAGATGGAAATATTCAGCATGAGACTGGCATGACAACAACATCAACATGAAGCTGGAAATATTTAGCACGAGGCTGACATCACAAAAACATCAGCATGAAGTTGGAAATCTTCAGCACAAGGCTAGCATCACAACAACATCAACACGAAGCTGGAAATATTCAACACGAGGCTGGCATTAACATTAGCACGAAGCTGGAAATCTTCAGCACAAGGCTGGCATCAACATCTTGTGGTACTTTGATAGATCCAAAGGATCTGCCCAGGAATCAAAAGATTCCCTAGGATATAAAATCTGAACGGAGCTACCACTACTGACCAAAGCTAGCATATACATGCACAAGTACTCTTACAGCTCGTCCTTACGGACCTTCAGGATCTATCCAAGGATGATCAGTCCCCTATGATATAAAATCCTATCTGAGCTACCCGCTATTGGTCAGGATACCATAGTATCATCAACACTTCTCCCCCTTTCGAGGGAGATACTTTCGGACTATACCAAGCTTGTCTCGAAATTTCTCGAACTTTACACGAGACAGAGGCTTGGTCAACACATATGCAACATGTTCATCTGTGCCAACATATTGGAGCTTTATAGCTCCTCTCTGCATCATATCTATGTGCTTCGGCTCATCATGGAACACATCAATTTTATGCAACTATGGTTATCACATAGGATCACGGTGGCTTCCATCTCCAGATCAAATAGATCTGTCAACAACATCCGAAGCCATATGGCTTCACAACTGGCGGAACATGCTCCAATATACTCTGTTTCTGCCATGCTGAGAGAAATGCTTGATTTCTTCCTACTCTACCATGAGATCATGGCTGACCCCAGGCCGAAACAACATCCTAAAGTGTTCTTTCTATCAAAGACACTTTCATCCCAATCTAAATTGGTATAATCACTCAGTCTGAAGTCGTGATCTCCATTATAACTGAGACCACGATCTAGTGTACCCTTAAGTTACCTCATCACATGTTTTTCAACAACCAGGTGAACATGTCTGGGCTCTACCATAAATTGACTCAAGGTGTTCACAACAAAACATATATTTGACCTGGTGTTCGTCAGATACATCAATGATCCAATGATATGTCTGTACAATGTAGCATCAATCAGTTCTGACGAATTTTCAACCAGGAGCTTCAACTTTGTTTCCATGGGTGTATTCATGGATTTCCATTCCAACATATCAAATATTTTTAGTATTTCAACTGCATACTTCCCTTAGTTAAGGAAGATCTTCTCTGGGCTCTGCCAAAATTCAAGACCTAAGAGATAAATCATTAGGTCTTTCATCAAACTCTATAGTGAGATTCTTCTGCAATCTGTGATGATATTTTCTTCATATTGTCAAGAATACATTATCTACATATAGTAGTAAAATCATTGGCTCATCATTCATGACCTTGAGGTAAAGGTTAGAATCAACTTTACTCTTGGTAAATCCCAAGCTCTTCATGAAATTGACAATTCTTCCATATCAAGCTCTAGGAGCTTGCTTCAACTTGTATAGATCCTTCTTCAACCTGCAAGCCTGAGTCTTTCTGTCTTCAATATTCAAACCAAATTTTCACATTACATTGTACCTGTTAACTCCCAAAGTAAAACCGTCCTTTCGGTTGAACTTTGTAGAGGATATCCTAAGCTATTGGTTGCATGCTCAACTAGTTTTCTGTTTTCATAGTTCAATAAAATTCTTGATACTTGGTTTATTCAAAAGGTGTAAAAAAG
>ML820199.1:82977-113467 GCA_009831015.1 Picea engelmannii
AAGCAGTGTATGGACAGAATCCACCGTCAGTTCTCTCATACTTACCGGGTACCTCGAAGGTCCAGGCAGTCGACCAAACACTTACAGTCCGGGGAGATATCCTTCGTACCCTTAAAGAGAATTTGGTCATGGCCCAGAACAGATGAAGCAGCAAGCAGATCAAGGTGCCACTCTTGGATACATGGACGTTTGATGAGGAGAAGGGTATTAACCATGATATGGGTGCCTATATTCTTGACACATGGCCTTTGGAGGCCCATCCATGCTTCTCCAACACCAACAACTTCCTCAAAGTGGAAAAATGTCCCCTAAAGGGGTGATGTCCTCCTGAATTAGGATTTAATTTGTGAAAAAAGTGAAATTATAAGTGAATTGTTTAATATTATTGTGTTAAGGGGGAAATATTAGGGTTGTTGACCCCTAATCTTGTGTTTTACTCCTTATTTTGTGGACAATCTATGTTAGCTAAATTTTGTATAAATAGAGATCATAAGATCTCATTTTGAATCATATCTCTCCCTCTTGTGAGAGACTTGGTGTGAAATTTTCGGTCCCCTTATCTCTTTTGTATGTTGTGCACTTGTGTATGGCTATACTTATGAATGGTTGGTGGAAGAAGTGATGTGCTAGCCTTGGAAGGATATTTTATTGCTATTGTGGTGGATTATCTTGGCATCTTTCCTTGAATTGGTATGGTTTTTACTTTATTGCTATCATTTGTTACAAGTTAAGGTTATTGTGCTAGGAACTAGGTGGGAAGTATAAGGGCATATAGCCCCACCTTAGTCTTCATCATTCTATGCTTCATCTTATTTCTTAGACAAGGGTTTGCTAAGAGAAGTGTAAGAACATACACCCTCTTAGATTAAACCCTAGCTTATGGAAACTTGCCTTGGGAAGTAAAAGGGCTTACACCCCCAAGGAGGTAGTTTCTATAATCTCCTTGTGACTCCATTAACCCAATATTAAAGTCACTAGTCATTGATTTGTTGCAATGGAGAAAAAAAATATTCCATTGGGAAACGTGATTTTCGGTCATTTTTACTTCTTTCAAAGTGGATTGTTTTCCTTGTGCCTTGGGCACCTCACATCCACTAGGGTGTACCCATATAATGGATACCTATTGATAATGTTACAAAATTTCATATTCAGCCATTAGGGCTGCAAAAACCCTAGCTTACTTTCTTTAATAACTCTCTTATCAACCATTGGTTTTGCTCAAAGTTTGCACACTTACTCTACTTGTCCTAGTGCACTTTTTGGCAAAGTTTGAGGAGATTTCAATGGATGATTTTCTTTCTGTAATACATTGAATGTTACATCCATAAGGCAGATATAATTTTTTGTATACAAGTGTTTACAACAACCTTATCTTTTATGCTAAGAATATTGGTTATTCATCTTGAGTTTAGCTAGTCATTTACTAATTTTTCTCTTGCATTTTCTTCTTGATCTCTAGCACTTATTGAGAAGCTCATAGTATCATTTATTTATTGATATATATTGTTATCTACTGCTACAAATTAGGGACAACAAGCTTAAATTTCAGATCCAACTAACATATACTATTGCAAAGTGTATTTTCTTGTGTCTTGGGTAGGTACAATCATCCAGAAAGGTACTATACTTGTGGGGCAAAAATTACTTGACTTACAAGGAATCTCTCCCTACCTTTAATTCCACTTAGAATTGACCTCTATGGGATTTACTTCCACTTCCCTCTATCTCCATCTCAATCCCCCTAGGGCACCGGGATCACCTCCCTAGAGTGACCTAGTCACCCTTGAAGTGTGGGACCAACATCGAGGTGACATTGGGTGTAGGATTCCCATGTTGTAGCACTTGTTCCATGGTTGGGTCGGTCTTTTCCCAACCTACAACTTGTGTTATAAAATTTTGGTGTCATTTCCGAGGAAGATTTTGAATCTTCTTCGTACCCTAACGACAGTTTGGTAAGCTATCCCAAAGCCTATCCCTTAGCTTACCTAGTGACTCCACCCAAGGGACGTTCCCTTTCCACCTTATCGAAAAAACCTTTCCTAAAAAAGGGACTGTTTGGCGACTCCACCATGCCACCAAAGAAGTGCACAACCAAAAAAACATCCAGGGGTTGTAAAGAACCACCCAAAGGGCCTAGTCCCCTAAAGTCCCATGTCCCTCATAATTTCTCTTCTACCTCTCCTATCCCTCCATCCTCACATGTTATCTCCACGCCTTTGCCTTTACATGTACCCTCCTCACCGAGCATTACTTGGAGCGTGAAAAACAAAGAGGCACCAAATATTTGGACATAACAAATATCCCTGGATCCCCTCATAAGCTCCCAAAAGACTTCAAATAGTGGATGCCCATCTTTTCGGGGAAAGACCTAATTGAACCAGAAGATCACTTGTATATGTTCCTGCGTAGTTTAGAATCTTGTGAACAACATGAGGACATCTTGATGAAACTTCTCTCTCATACTATTGTCGGAAGGGCCAAGGATTGGTTTGACAATATTCCCCTAGGAATAATCACAAATTGGAAATTCTTTTAGGAACTTTTCACCAAAAGATTCGAGAAAAAGAGGGACTACCAATCCTTGTGTAATTAGCTCTGCAGCTGCAAAAGAAAAATAGGGGAAGATATAAGGGATTTCAACGATAGGTTCAACACCCTCATAAGATGTTTTTCCCAAGAGTTGAAACCTCCTCCAGCTTCCATTCTCAAACTATATATATCAACTATGAAATATCCATATGGGGGCCTAGTTAGAGAACGCCCTACTACTCTGTTTAAAGCCCAGAAGAGAGCCTGTGATATAGAAGAAAACTTGGCTACTTCTATAATACAAGGAGGAGAGAACCCCAAGGGGACTCCTCAAATCAACCAGATTGATGACCTTGTTTCGCCAAAACTTTCCTCAGATGTCAAAATTTACCTACAAGAGGAGCGAGAAAAAGCAGCCGAAAGGGAAGCTTGTCTCATGATCAACCTTTTAAAAGAAGAGAGAGAGAGACAACACTAGAAAAAACACCTCGCCCACCACATGAGATCCTGGAATTAGAAAAGAAGCAAGCCATAGAATTGGTCGAAGTGAAATTCTCACAATACTTTCAGAAAATCTTTAGAGAACCTTTGAATGAAACGAAGTCTGAGGACACAAAGGTAAAGAGAAAGTGTCCCTCCAAGACAGTATCAAAACTGAGAATATTATGGGTCATGATAATGTAAACCATCAGGTTCTCAAAGAAGGAATAGATAGCATGTTTATTTTGGTGGATTCCCCTTCTGTAGATGAAAAAAGAAAAGAAGGGTCTTGGAGCCTGGATTTTGATGGTGCACACTCAAGTAAGAGCTCGGGTGCAAGAATAGTCTCAAGGTCGCCTGATAACGAGACCACCCTTTTTTCATACATACTTGAGTTTGAATGCACGAATAACATTGCTGAGTACGAGGCCCTTATCCTAGGCATTAACCTGGCCATCGATATGAACATCAAGAACCTACATGTAAAAGGGGATTCTTACCTAATTGTTTCACAAGTCAATAGGAAGTTTTTGCAAAAAACCCAAGGTTAAAACAATATAGAGATGTTGTTTGGGATGCCATAGAAAGGTTTGACAACTTTTCCATTGAGGCCATCCCTAGCAAAGAAAACCACTTAGCAGATAGTATTGTTGTTTTCGCTTCAAACTTGCAACTTTCCAAAGAAATCGGCTTCTAAAAGGTGGAAGTCAACTTCAGACCCTCATTGCCTGACAACTTGGAACATTGAAAAGTTTTTGAAAATGATAGTCAAATTATCTGCTTTCTACAAAATGAGGGAGAATTATCTTAAGCCCGAATAAACCTGTCAGCTGACAAGGAAAACATCGAGATCATCGATATGGCCGACGGGCCCCTCCCTAAAGGAATTGTTCCTTTAGAAAACCTCTTTGACCGAAATGATATGTATAAAGGGAAACCTTCCAGCAAAATCAATGACGAGATTATTGAATGCAACATTGGAACCGAAGAATCCCCAAAGTTAATCAAATTTGGTAAAGGAATAATGACTTATGAGAGAGAAAAGCTTACTACACTTATAAGAGAGTTCAAGGATGTCTTCTCTTGGTCTTACGAATATCTGAAAGCCTATCGAGAGGATGTTATACAACACACGATTCCCCTCATTGATGGTGTGAAACCTTTCAAACAAAATCTCAAACAGATGAACCCAAAGGTTGCCCCACAAGTACAGAAAGCATTACAAACAATGGTTGAGGCAAGAATAATTGAACCGATTAGATATTCATCTTGGGTGTCTAATCCAGTTATTGTAAGGAATAAGCCTAGTGAAATCGGGATATGTGTAGACTTCAAAAACTTAAACCAAGCTTCACTCAAGGATAATTATCCCTTACCAAATATGGAATATATTTTGTAAAGGGTAACTGGTGCAGAAATGATGTCCATGCTTGATGGTTTCTCAAGGTATAATCAAATTTTGGTAAAGGAAGATGATCATCTCAAAAATGATTTTACCACCCCTTGGGGAACCTATAAGTATTTAAAATTCCTTTTGGACTCACCAAAGTAGGGGATAATTTTAAGTGAGCTGTGGACTATGCTTTCAGAGATATAATCGAAAAGAGATATATCAAGATGATCTAACCACCATTTCTAAAAAGAGGGAACAACACATTCAACACTTAAGAACCATCTTCCAGAGATGTAGGCAGTATGGCATTTCTCTCAACCCTAAGAAATCATTTTTTGGTGTTGACAAGGGTAAGTTACTAGGACACATCATTTTCAAAGATGGAATCACAATAGATCCTGCCAAGGTTGAAGCCATCAAGAAAATCCCTCTCCCTAAAGACAATAAAGCCTTGCAATCCTTTTTCGGCCATATTAACGTTATCAATAGATTTGTCCCAAACTTTGCCAAAATTGTTAAACCCCTTAACAAGTTGCTAAAAAAGGATGCTTGTTTTGAGTGGGAAAGTGAAGGTAGGTTGTCCTTCGAACGTATTAAGGAGGCAATAATCGTCGCACCAGTCTTAGTTAGCCCAAACTTTTCCAAGGATTTCATCATTTTCTCTTTTGCTTCGAAAGATACCATTGCATGCATGTTGTTACAAGATAACGATCAAGGGGACGAATAACCAATAGCTTTCATGAGCAAGAATCTTAGGGACTTAGAACTGAATTACACCATCACAGAAAAACAATCTTACGCTCTAGTAAAGTCTCTCAAACACTTTCGAACCTATGTGGGATACAACAATATCAAGGCCTTTGTTCCCTACCCCACTGTAAAGGACGTTTTATCACAACAAGATTGCCTTGGATCAAGGGGAAAGTGGGTGTCACAAATACAGTAATATGATTTGGAAATCAAGCCAACTAAAATAATTAAAGGACAAGGGCTAGAAAAAATGATGACATAAAGCAATCAAGAGGCCAATGAAGTAGGAAAGAAGGAGCAAGTTAACATCGTCATAAGTGAGATTGAGAACAATGAATGGTATTCAGACATCATTTATTACATAAAAAATCTCGCATGCCCTGCTCATTTGGTGGAACATAAAAGAAGATCCATGAGACTCAAAGCTATGAAGTATTTCCTAATAGAAGATGGTCTCGGGTGGAGGAACCCATATGGGGTAATCCTTAGATGTGTTCATAAAGAAGAGGTTGATAAGTTAACCACAAAAATTCATGCGGGACATTGTGGATGCCATTTTACAACACACACCACGACGCATAAGATTTTAAGAACAAGGTACTATTGGCCTACTATTTTCTTTGACACATGTCGATATGTTAGATCTTGTCATCCATGTCATTTTTTTACCAGCAAGCAGCGCCTCCCTACCCTTCCCCTTAAAACAATCATTGTAGAAGCACCCTTTCAACAATGGGGACTAGATTTCATCGGAGAATTCAAATACAATTCTAGAAACAGATACCGATGGATTTTGACCGCCATTGATTACTTCACCAGGTGGGTGGAAGTTGTCCCAACCAAGAAAGCAATGGAATAAGTCGTAATGAAATTCCTTGAGGAATAGATTATTACTATATTTGGTGTCCCTGCTAAGATAACCACCGTCAACGCCAAAGCCTTTAGCTCAATGGTGCTCAGTGAATTTTGTTTCAAGTATGGGATTGTTTGATCACACTCTTCGAATTGTTATCCTCAAGGGAATGGATTGGAAGAATCCAACAAAAAAAACATCATGAACATTGTGAAAAATATTGTTGGGGAGAAAAATAAGAGTTGGGACAACAAAATTAAGTATGCCTTGTGGTCTAACCGCACAACCACCAAGACTTCCACCGGAAGGACTCCTTTTGAGTTGGTGTACGGATTTGAGGCTCACTTGCCTATAAATCTCCAAATTCCAATGCTACAAATAACCCAACAATTCAGTACAGATAAGGAAGCATTGCAGAGGTGAATCGATCAACTTGTAGAATTGGATGAAACTCAAAGAATGGCCTTCGATCAAATGGAAAGGAATTAAGAGAAAATAAAAATAACTTTTGATCAGAAGGAAATACAAAGGGAATTCAAGGAAGGGAATCAAGTTCTATTGTGGGACAAAAGGAGAGAAAAAACAGGAATGCATCAAAAGTTCAACAGTCTTTGACTAGCCCCCTACAAAATAGAGGAAGTGTTTGGACCAGACTCTTTCTACTTATCCATGATAGAAAGGGGGAGAATTCCACTACCAGTAAATGGATCTCTTCTCAAACATTATTTCCAAGGTGGCACATGACTTCTTCAGGGCTTGTGCCCCAAGTAAGTAGGTAAGTCATTTTGATTCCCTGCATTTGCATCTTGATTTCTCATATTACTTTAGATGCATTTCATTTTCATTTTTCTCTACTCGCATATTGATTTCATGCTTAGCTTAGAATTTCTTAAAAAAATAAAAAATAAAAATAAAAATAAAAATTCTAGCTTAGTTGGTTTTGACTATCATCATATGAGAACAAGGATGAGTAGGCCATCTTGCACTTGACAGTTTGATGTTTCCTTGCAAGCACATGTCTACCAGAAGATGTTGTGGTTCTCATGCACTCAACTGCAAGCACATGTCTCCAAGTAGGAGCCAGATGTTATCCCCATTTTGTGGATAAATAAGGAGATCACGTCTCGACGCCCTCAAGTTGCAGATATGGAGTGCTGAGAGACTACATGACCAACAATACCCTTTTTCACAAATGGAAAACCCACTCACCACCACAGATGGTCACAGTTTTTCAGATGGCATCCACCACACCAGCTGGCTTCCGGAAGGCAGTGGGCCTTGCTCAATGAGGTACAAGTCAGTATTATGGTGATCATCATTTCAATACTTAAGCCATTTGATTATGTTGTATCTTATATTTCTCTAAATTCCATGATATGTGCTTACACATTATGCCTTTTTCCCTGCTTAACCTTGGTGGTTGACATTGTGTCCTAGTAAGTGTTTTTCCTTGGGGATTGGTTTGCTACTGGTAAATCCCTTAGTGAGCTATCATACCATTCTCGACCATACTTACAACTTTCCATCATTGTTCCCATATGTTTCCTTATCTCTTGGTATTTTAGGGTGTATTGACCCAAGAAGGGGTTGTCCCTCATTCTATGAGAAGAAGGGGCTAAAGGTCCAGAGGGGTTGGTGTTGGGTAAAATATAAAAGCCTTATATAAACCTTCCATATGCTTCACCCATGGATCACCCAAGAAAACAATGAAACGCTTATCTTTGAATAAAAGGGGACCCACAATATAATAAAGAAATGCTTGAAAGGTAGGTTGAAGGATAGGAGGTCTCATCACAAGCTGACCTATCACGTCAATGAATATATAGTGGTATCACGTTGTCATTATCTGGTCACCAAACTAGGGCAATGACTCTCAGTTGCATGGCTGAGAGAAATGGGGTCTCATCACGAGCCAGCCTTCTCATTTCCATTAGGTATTTGTGGGTGACATTTCCACCACCTGGTCACCATGCCAGGGCAATGACCTTCAATCTCTCCTTATGCCATTATGAATAAAGAAAGATAAAAAGGCAAATGATGGGCTTGGAAAAAGTGCATTGCAGACGAAGGTACCACACACCCTCTACAAAGGCATCGATGAATGAGACACTATGACCCCTTGTATGTCATGAGCCCTATTCCCAATGAGTCTTGACCCCTACCACCTCATCCACTTTACATGGATTAGAGAGGGACATCTAGAAATTTCTCCTTGACCTAGGGTAAGATCTACCCAATAGGACACCTCGTCAACCCTCCCATACTTAAGCTTGACAGGTCACATAGTGTCTTTGAGTTGTTAATTGTTGGACATAGTGATCTTTGATCCACATGCTTAGATGGCTTATTTATTGATTGGATCCACTTATCATGATGTTATGATTTGAGATTCTTGGAGGGCGTGTTCATTTGTCTTTGCAGGACCTAGTAGGTGGACAATTTTGGGAGAACAAACCTATCTTGGGATTCCATGGGGCTAGAAGCCCACAAGTTGGATTTCAAGGGCCCGCATGCCGTAGGAGAGAGAGATCACTTGGATGGCCTTGATGATGACTTGGACAACCTAGCCCACCCATTTCTTGCCAAAAAATTTTCTTAGGAGGGGAAAAACATCCCACTTTTGAGCTTGATGTCATGACCTTAGGGGCTAGGGCATGGTGGTGAGGTGCCACTCTTGGACACATAGAAGTTTGATGAGGAGAAGGATCTTCACCATGATATGAGTGCCTAGATGCTTGACACATGGCCTTTGGAGGTCCATCCATGCTTATCCAACACCAACGATTTCCTCAAAGTGGCAAAACATCCCCTAAAGGGGTGACATCCTCCTAAATTAGGGTTTAATTTGTGCAAAAAGTGAAATTATAAGTGAATTGTTTAATATTATTGTGTTAAGGGGGAAAGATTAGGGGTTTTGCCCCCTAATCTTGTGTTTTACTCCTTATTTTGTGGACAAGCTATGTTAGCTAAATTTTGTATAAATAGAGATCATAAGATCTCATTTTGAATCATAACTCTCCCTCTTGTGAGAGACTTGGTCTGAAATTTTCAGCCCCTTAGCTCTTTTATCTCTTGTGCACTTGTGTATGGCTATACTTATGAATGGTTGATGGAAGAAGTGATGTTTTAGTCTTGGAAGGCTATTTTATTGCTATTATGGTGGATTATCTTGGCATCTTTCCTTAAATTGGTATGTTTTTTACTTTCTTGCTATCATTTGTTTCAAGTCAAGGTTTTATGCTCCATATTATTGCTTAGACAAGGGTTTGATAAGAGAAGTATAAGGGCATACACCCTCTTAGCTTAAATCCTAGATTAGAGAAAATTGCCTTGGAAAGTAAAAGGGATTACACCACCAAGGAGGTAGCTTCTCTAATCTCCTTGTGACTCTGTTAACCCAATATTAAAGGCACTAGTCATTGATTTGTTGCAATGGAGAAATAAAATATTGCATTGGGAAATGTGATTTTTGGTCATTTTTACTTCTTGCAAAGTGGATTGTTTTCCTTGTGCTTTGGGCACCTCACAGCCACCAGAGTGCCCCTATATAAGGTCTACCTATTTTTGTTGTTACAAAATATCATCTTCGACCATTAGGGTTGCATAAACCCTAACTTACTTTCTTTAATAACTCCCTTATTAACCATTGGTTTTTGCTCAATGTTTGCACACTTACTCTACTTGTCGTGGTGCACTTTTTGGTAAAGTTTGAGGATATTTCAGTGGATGATTTTCTTGTTGTAATACATTGAATGTTACAGCCATAAGGATGATACAATTTTCTGCAGACAAGTGTTTACAACAACCTTATCTTTTATGCTAAGAGTATTGGTTATTCATCTTGAGTTTAGCTAGTCATTTACTAGTTTTCTCTTGCATTTTCTTCTTGATATCTAGCACTTATTGAGAAGCTCATAGTATTATTTATTTTCTGATATATACTTTTATATACTGCTGAAAATTAGGGACATCAATCTTAACTTGCTGATCCAACTAACATATACTATTGCAAAGTGTCTTTTCTTGTGTCTTGGGCAGGTACAATCATCCGGAAAGGTATTATACATGTGGGGAAGAAATTACATGACTTACAAGGCATCTCTCCCTACGTTTAATTCCACTTAGAATTGACCTCTAGGGGATTTATTTCCACTTCCTTCCATCTTCATCTCAATCCCCCTAGGGTCACCGGGATCACCTCCCTAGAGTGACCTAGTCACCCTTGAAGTGTGGGACCTACATTGAGGTGACATTGGGTGTAGGATTCCCAAGTTGTATCACTTGTTCCATTGTTGGGTTGGATTTTTTATAACCTAAAAATTGCGCTATAACAATACCGAAACACCCATTTCATTGTTGCCCAATGCTCTTTACCTAGATTTGCCATGTATCTACTCGAAACACCAACTGCATGTGAAATATATAGCCTAGTACTTACCATCACATACATAAAACTTCCTACTGCATTAACATACGGTACACGAGACATATATTCCTTTTCTTCATCATTACTACGACATAAACTTGAATAAATCTTGAAATGGGAAGCCAAAGAGATTTTTACTTGTTTCACATTATTCATACCAAACTTCATAAGTATTTTCTCCACATACGTTTGTTGTGATAACCACAACTTACCATTTTTCCTGTCTTTCCGTATCTCCATGATCAAGATTTGTTTTGTTGCTCTTAAATCCTTCATATCAAAATTCCTATCCAACTAAGCCTTTAACCTATTGATTTCAACCATGATTTTGCTTGCTACAAGCATATCGTCAACATATAACACCAAAATAATGAATTTGTCATTTTCCAACTTTTAAAAGTAAACACAATGGTCATACTAACTTCTTTTAAAATTATGGCTCACCATGAAAGAATCAAACTTCTTATACCATTTCCTAGGAGACTGCTTCAGGCCATACAATGACTTCTTGAGTTTGCAAACAAACCTTTTATTGTGATCCTGAACAAACCCTTCTAGTTGTTCCATATATATTTCCTCATCCAAATATCCATATAATAATGTTGTTTTAACATCTAGCTGCTCTAACTCTAGATCAAGTAAATCAACTAGTGCTAACACAACGCGAATTGAAACAAGCTTAAAAACTGGTGAAAAAATTTCATGGAAATTGATAGCTTCTTTTTTAGAATACCCTTTTGCTACCAGTCTTGCTTTGTACTTTTCAACGTTATCATCAACACCTTTCTTCATTAATTTGTAAGCCCAATTACAACCGACAACCTTCATGTCCTTTGGAAGTTCTACCTTGTTCCATGTTTCATTCCTTTCTAAAGCATCCATTTCATCTTTCATTGCTACTTTCCGTTTAGCACTATCAGATATCTCTATTGCTTCATGGTAACAACTAGGTTCTCCATCATTATAAACCAAAGCAACAGATGAAACATAATTGTCATACCTCTTAGGAAAATTTCTTACCAATGTAGATCTTCGTAGAGATTGTTGTGATATTTCCTCAATTTTCTGGAAATTTTCTATATCCTCGTCATTTTCTACAAGATCTTCTTCATGAACATCTTCATGCTCCTTCTCTCCTGTAGATGATCGAGTCTCCAACTGAATTTGATGAGTTTGTGATACTTCTGCCTCTTTCTCTTCAACATATACATCTGATTTTATGAGTGGCAATTCATTAAACATGACATCTCTGTTAATGGTGATTTTGTGGGCAGTACGATCCCACAATCTATATCCCTTAACTCAATCACCATACCCAACAAAGACAAGCCTTTTTTATTTGAGATCTAACTTAGAACGTTGATCCTTGTGAATAAGAGCATAGGCTTCACAACCAAAAATTTTAATATTTGAATAATCACAAGGGTGACATGTCCATACCTCTTTTGGATTTTACAATTTATTGCAGTTGATGGTGACCGATTTACCAGATAGCACATTGTAAGAACTACTTATGCCCACAATTCATGTTGGAACTTGGCATTACTGAGCATGTTCCTTGTGTTAGAAATAATAGATTTGCTCATTTAACCATAGACAATATAGGAATATTGTCACCCAACCATAGGTTGAAACCACCCCCGAGCACCTTAACCTTGACAAAGAATGATTATGGAAGAAAACCCTAGGACTAATAGCCAATCAATGTAGCGTACCTCTCTCCAGAGCTATCACACAAGGCAGAAAGTCCAAACCATAACCAATAGAAAGTCCAAGCCTAAACTGAGAATACAGGTTGCGGTAGCTACAGTTGTAGTACTCTCCAGACTTGTGCACTTACCTAGTTTTGTAGTGCGCACTCTTACATTTCTGCAGTTGCGAGATGTGTGTGTCAAATGAGCTCTGGCGCCTTATATTTATACTGCTTTCTCCAAATTGTCTGGGTCGACTTCTCTTTCTAGAGGCTAAAGACTCAATATAAAATATTCTCTTTAGCCAACTTAACTTCTAGGGTTATGTCAAAGTCTTTTAGGGTTCTTCTTGCTTCCCGTAATATTCTATTCTTGTCAGGGTCACACATGGACTTTAATACCTCCCGAAGCTACCATAATATCAACACTCCCTCCTATCTAGGGAGGTATTTGAAGGTAACGGTCTTGAGCACAAACATACCATTCAACCGGTAGCATCATCATAGCCACACAGGCTATCTCATGATCAAATCACAAGCACCATCATCACTATCAATATCATCTGATAGCATCAATTGTATCATCTCTCAAATCCATACTCCATCTGGGTAATCAGGCATGATGTTGGATAAGTCACTCACTCCACAGAGTGATACAAGAACCATTCTTCTAATCTGGACATATGTCCTAGAAGAATAATTATTCCAACAGATGTTGGAATCCACGTCATGTGCTACAGGGACTATTCTTCTAATCTAGACATATGTCCTAGAAGAATAAATGTTCTGGACCATTTTCCGCCTGGAGAATGTTTGTCCACTAGCACACTGATTATCCATCTAGTTGATAATCATTTTCAACACTTCTGATAGTCTACATGGAAATAAGAATAATGTTATTTAATAGAACACAATTGTGTCTATCCATAGTAGTGCACAAATATTATCCAGTGGTACACAACCACACCAAGTAGCACGCAGGTACTTAATCAGTTACACATAGTCACAACCAGTGGAACAAATCCACAACAGTAGCATAAATCTACTATCTAGAGACATACAGTCTCCATAACAATCATATCATATGATATCAACCTACATAAAACAATATCATGATATAAATTGAGTCATCAAGGCCATTCTTCCACTCACATCTGTGAGATCTGGAAGAGCATCTTCCCTCAGAAAATAAAACATCATCCATGGGCTATCTGGACTATCTGGACTATTATTCTCAAGCATAGAAGAAGAAATGTCTCTGATTTTTTAGCCTGGACCATTCACCTAACTGGGCCATTCCTCCAGCACTAAACATAGTGCAACATGGATAGAATGAGTCTGCCCTAGGGAATGTTTGTCCTTGATTGTTGAACTTGGACCATTCACCTAACTAGGCCATTCCTCCAGGACTAAACATAGTGCAACCTGGAGAGAATGAGTATTCCCTAGGGAATGACTGTCTGGACCATTTCCTAAGGAAATGATTGTCCTGGACCAACCTCTGAAATGGACCATTCTTCAAAACTGCTCACATCTATGAACTTCGAAAGAATGACTGCCCGATGAGGTGGACCATTCTACTTGACCACTACTCATAGTGACTTCCAATAATAATGACTATCCTAGACCATTCCCCCACACTGGCCATAATGGGAATCATTGTTTATGGTACATCAATAATCTATCGAATCATTTTCATTACGAAAATGATTGTTCGATATGGACCATTTTCCGAACTGGAAAATGCTTGTCCGTCAGAAATCTCAAACCACTTTCCGAACTGGAAAGGAACTACTCATCCTAGACCATTTTTCGAACTGAAAAATGATTGTCCATAAATCAATAACACATCATTACTCCCTCCCAAACTGGGAGTAATCTCTTCCTTTTTCAATAAGGAAGTCGTCTCCATGAGCCTCATCTTGTTTCTTAAGTATGCAAACTTTTCATATTGGACAGAGGCTTTATCAAAATATTTGTTATCTACTCATCGGTGGAGATATACTGGAGAACCACTTCTCTCTTCTGGATTTTATCACGGAGAATATAATGCTTGGTCTCAATGTACTTCGGTCTATCATGGAACACTAGTTTTCGCTGAAAGCTTTCACATAGCTCTGATCATTACAATATACCATGGTTGAATTCAATACTTTTGTTTCCTCCTAGCTCATGACATCGTGGTAAAGCTCAAACTTAAACATATCCAAGTAGTACTTCTCTTGTGATCATGAGAGTTTGTCATGGATTAGCAATCCATCATCCCGGACCTCTGAGTAACCACTCTAATACATTATCTATGTCATAGAAAGTTTTCACCACGCTTCTCTGCTGCATGCACCAGGTTGTTTGAATCCATACAAGGTCTTCTTCCATCTGCATACAAGGGTCTCTTTCTAGTATACCTCAAAACCTTGAGGTTTCTCTACATATGCTTCTTCTTCAATTACTTTGTTGAGAAGAACAGTATCTCCATTCATCTGATGTAAACTCCAACCCATAGATATTGCAGAAGATATAATGGCTCATGTAGAGGTATGTCTAGTTACTGGTACAATCTATCATCGCAGTCTTCTCCCTCCTTCTGGGAGAACCTCTAGTTATGAATCTCACAATGCTTCCATTTATAAGTCTTTCATACATTGTTCTTCATCATATCTTCCATTTCTTCTGCTTGATTTCTTCTAGTGGGTTCAAACCAAGTTGGTAGTCTTATGATTCTCACTATAATAATTGGTTGTTTTGGTTTTTCTTTCTTGGAATCTTCATGTTCTTCCTCATGTTTCACTTTAGCTCTTGGATCCATGGAGTATTCTATATATTCCATGCCCTTAAGATTCCTACTTCTTCCTTTCATCATAGGATTATGGATGTAGATGGACAACCAAGGATACTTTAAGGCTTTATTTCGAAGAAGACTTCTTCTAGAGTCAAACCGAACACGTACGCTTTATCATGGTTGCTACTTTTAATTGGAACATGGTCAGATACTTCATAATCCTCAATGGATCATATCATTTAGGATTATCCGCCTCCTAATCCTTGCTTCATGCATGAATGCATGCTCTTCTTTTGGAATTTTGTAATCATCTCCCTCCATCTAAGAGAGTCCACGCTTCCATCTGCATCATTATTTCCTTCTGCAAAGTGTCACAAGTCTTTTTCTAATTTCCTCTTGATTGTTGACTTCTTTCTGTTTGACTTCTTCTGGGTTTCTTCAAGTTTGATTGTGATTTTGTCTTATCTTGCAGTTGTTACTTATGCAATAGCTTCCACATGAATTGTTACCAAGGATTGTCAATGTACTTCATCTTTTCATGTGTATTGCTTGACTTGTAGTCATCGTGATAACAATCCTTATCTTGTTATTCTTCCATAGGTATTGTTTCACTTGAACATCTTATCTTCTAAGAAATAGATATGCAAGATATACATAAACTATGTAAACATGGTATGTACAAGAACTATGAAGAATATGGTTACCTTGTCTTAGAAGAAGAAGTATGTTTTATCCTACTTGGCCTTCTTTGAGGGTTCCCTTTCTTCAGCAAATGATGCTTCGTGTGTTTCCTTCCTTTTCTTTAACTCGGGACAATGATTCTTGTAGTGACCATATTTTCGACAGATGAAGCATTGTATTTTTGACATACCTTTCTCTTGATTTGGTTTCTTCCTTGAGTCAAATTTCTTCTTATTACTGAATTTCTTGAACTTTGTTGTGTAGGCTTGATCATCATCTTTCCTTTGGAATTTCTCTTTTGCACTAATCCTTGATTCTTCTTGTGCACAACAAGTCCAAAGTTCTTCAAATGTGGGATATTCCTTTCTTGTGTTCATGTTTGCGGCAAATGCATCCCATGTCTTGGGAAGGCCATTAAGTACTATATTTACCAGTTCCTTCTCTGAAATGATTTCTTCAATAGCTTGTAGTTGATCTCTTAACTGAGATATCCTCACAAGGTATGATGTTATGTTGTCATCATCATTCATTTTCATGTCACATAGCTCATTCTTCAGACTCATTACTTGTCCAATGTTTTTGACTGAGAAGAGGTTAGTTAGGGCATTGTACATCTTCTTAGATGAGTCAAGATGGGAGATGTAGGGTATCAAGTGGTTTTTTACAGAGTCCACTATGTTACTCATGGCATTGATGTTATTGTCTTTGAACTTCTCCATAACTGCAATGTTCTGAGGTTCCTTCTCTTTTCCTTATTCAAACTCTAGTTCCACGATCTTTCCTTTCACAATATCCAACACTTTATTCTTGGAAAGGATGAGGTCAATCCTTGTCTTCCATGCTCTGAATTTAGAAGCCCCTTCTAACTTAATTTTTGACTTCATAGAGTAAGTCATGACTGCCTTGACTTTGTCAACCTTTGACTTTGACTTGGTCAACCTTTGAATTTGACCAAAAACTCAAACTTGGTGTCTTAGCTTATTAAGAGACTAGAAGGTGCACTAGGTTAGGGCGCACTAGGCTATCCAGAAATTAGGTCAATCTCTTCACTTAAGGTGCTTCAACAAGAGGGTTAGGATTTCATTTTTGTAGCAAAAACTGACTGCAACTGCAACTGTAACTGAACAAATCCTCCCAATCTATCTTCCAGCAGTTAGACTGTCTGAAGATAGTGTGGGCCCATAACCTATTAGAAATAATAGATGTGCTTGTTTAACCATAGACAATATAGCAATATTGTCACCCAACCATAGGTCGAAGCCACCCCCAATCACCTTAACCTTGACACATAATGATTTTGGAAGAAAACCCTAGGCCTAATATCCAATCAATGTAGCGTACCTCTCTCCAGAGCTAGCACACAAGGAAAAAATTCCAAACCATAACCAATAGAAAGTCCAAGCCTAAACCGAGAATACAAGTTGCAGTAGCTGCAGTTGCAGCTACTCTTCAGACTTACGCACTTACCCAGTTTCTGCAATGCGCACTCTTACATTTATGCAGTTGCGTGATGTGTGTGTCAAATGAGCTCGGGCACCTTATATTTATATTGATTTCTCCAGGTTGTCTGGGATGACTTCTCTTTCTGGAAGCTAAAGACTCAATATAAAATATTCTCTTTAGTCGACTTTACTTCTAGGGTTATGTCCAAGTCTTTTAGGGTTCTTCTTGCTTCCCAGAATATTCTATTCTTGTCAGGGTTACACGTGGAGGTTAATACCTCCCGCAACTAGCATAATATCAACACCTTTCTCTCTCTATGAAAGTCTTATTCATGCGTTCAACAATACATTTTTGTTGAGGAGTATAAACTGTGGTTTTATGTCTTTCGATCCTAACTTCCTTGCAATAATTTTCGAATTCCATGGATGTGAACTCACCTCCATTATTTGTTGTCAAACACATGATTGACCTGCCAGAACTCTTTTCAACCAGAGCTCTAAATCATTTAAAAGAATTAAATACATCAATGTTTCTTTCTAATATATGATCCACACCTTTCTAGAGTATTCATATATAAATGTTACAAAATATGATGATCCTCCAAAATAAACCATAGGAGATGGTCCCCATACATCTAAATGGATATAATCAAGGATACATTTACTAATATATCTTCTTGTTTTCCATAAATACAATGTTTGCAAAAATTCAAATTCAAATATTTTAAGCTTGGAAGTAACTCACGGTCTATCAATACCTTAAGCCCTTTCTCGCTCATATGACCCAAGCGTTGATGCCATAAATGAGTAGAGTCACTTGCACTTTTAGATACTACCGTTGCTTGATTTGATTCGGTTCTTCCTTCTAGCTGATCAAGATTCTCGATCTTTTTAGCCTTCATAACTATTAATATTCCTTTTGACACCTTCGGTACTCCACCTTGAACTGTACATTTATAACCACCAGAATCTTGAACTCCCAAAGATATTAAGTTCTTTCTAAGTTCATGTACATGCCTCACATTCGTTAACATTCTTACAGTACCATCATACATTTTAACTCAGATGCTACCAATTTTGTCACACATCAAAATTCCACAGTTGCATATGAACTATCACAAGTGTCGCATGTGGTGAAAACGTCATGTTTTAAGTGTCGCAAATGTCGCATGTGGCGCAAACGTCACATTCTAAGTGTCATAATTGTCACACCTAAAATGTCGCAAGTTTCGTAACATATTGCGTGCACTTTGTTTAAGTGTCGTAACTCAATTGACACCTTAGAAACATTTGTCACAACCCCCAAATCATGTTAGAGAGAAAAGCCCCATCATTTGGCGGTCGAAATACACATTTTCCTTGGAAATTTTCAACCTATTTTTTATCATTTATGAAGGGTGGCGCCCCCCTAGCCATTCTAGGAGAGTTCCATGGTGACCCTAGCCATACTAGGGGAGTTCCATGGCACCCCTTCTACCATGTTAAGGGAGCGCCATTGCTAATATGGCGCCCTGTCTCTCACTATGGGGGAGCGCCATTGCTAATATGGCGCCCTGTCTCTCACTATGGGGGAGCGCCATTCTTGTTGAGGAAAAAGGGGGACATCCTCGACCAAATTATATGGGCCAACTCTCTCATATTGGGTTATTTATGTTCGACCCTCATGCTTGGGCTTCACCTTAGGATCTGATCCAAACCTCAAGGGTCTATATCCTCATCCATATCCCTCATTTTCTCATGGTAGTTGTACTTCTCATGCCTATAAATTGAAAGCATTTCTATGGGAAAGGGGGAGAAAGAAACCAGTAATAGCATCATTATTTTGATCTTACATTGTTTACACAAGGGTTGGACGAGGAGATCCTGGAGGAGCTGGTTCATCTTCAAACTCAAATTGTAAGTATCTACTTTGGGTTCTCAAATTAATATACTTGGCTTATTTCCTTCAAGTATGTGTACTTTCACGTTTACTTGTCTATTGTTGTTTAGTATTCATAGGTAGATCTGTTTGGTTAATTATATAGAGTGGAAGAAAGGTATATTTGTTGTTCTTTGCACGATCTCATGTGCTTTAAGGAGCTTAATAATCAAGCTGAAGATTTGGAACATCAAGGGCAATCACTGGAATAAGGTATGTTACACATTTCTTCTTCTCGTTTAACTAGCTGAGTTAGATCTAAAAGAAATATATCAACCATTTGTACTTTTTTGTCTTGGTAACATGGGTCTGATAATCCAAGGGAGATTTCACCCGTCTGCAAAGGAAATATTTTGTAATAGAAATTGGCGACTCCACTATGGATCGACTTTGACTAGTCTTTCCTTGGATCATCTAAATCATTTTCCAATCATTAGGTATTGTTTGATGTTTGATTATGAATCAATTCCCTCTTTCCTTTGCTTCATTGAAATCTTCACAGAGCCATTGACTGGATCTCCCTGAGTTTTTAGCCTTTTTTTCAACTTTTTTCCAACTTTCCCATAATTGGCCCTCCCCTACAGTGGCACCAGGGTGCCACTGTCAATATGGCACTCCTCTGTAGCTCTATAGGGAGCGTCACTTTTCCCTGTCTCCTTGAATACAAGAGTGCCACCCTCTCATTTCTATGAGAATCTCCAGGTTTTCCAAGTTCTACTCAGTTTTTTTGATCAAAAGTTTTTAACCCAGGAATCCTCTATTTGCTTTTGGCTTTGTTTGGTGCAAAGAACTGTTATTAATATTTGTTGAGATTGAAAATTATTTATAGATTGCGAGTTTGGTTTATTTTACCTTACATTGGTTTAATCCTTATTTCTCAAGATCATCGGTTATATGCTTGATTATAAGTGTCTGCAAGGGTTTATTGGTGATTGAGTTATGTATCAGTCTTATTTGATTGAATGAATTGAAACTCGATTGCTTTCCACAACCTATATTTGATATCATTTCTTAATTTCTCACTTTTCAAAGGTCATTCAATGTGATTTTCTTGATTTCTTGTCTTTTTGGATCTCTGTTTGAGTAAGTTTCATTTTCTTTGTTTTCTTTGGAGAAAATATTTGTTTGAACAATCTTTGTTTCCTGTTCTATGTCATTCTGAGTTGTGAACTATTTCATTGTTAGTGAAAGAATGAAGCATTAGAAACACATCATTGTTTGCATCTAAAACTCAAACAAAGAGAATTTGCAGAACTTTATATGCATTGGTCTTGGAAATTGAAAGATTTTTCTTTTTGATAATTTGGCGAATGTGTGAATTCTTGTTTGGAAACAAAATTGTGTTAAGTATTTAAATTCTTTTGAGTGTTTGTTAGTGACGAAAATAAATCATCTCTTCTCCTTCCCATAAATAGAAGTTCATTGAAAAAGAAAAATTGCATTTCATTATTTGTTCTTTCTTTTTGGATTTGAGTCTCTAAACATCATTAATTTCACTATCATTCGCCCTTGAGTAACGCATGAAAATAAGTACTAATTAAAATTGGTCTATAAAATTTTATTTTTTAGATATTTACACCAACAATAGACTAGGAATAGAGATTTGGAATAGGATATGAGATTAACTCTCCAAAGCATTCAAGACAAACAAACAATCTTATGATAGGGAGAGAAAATCCATTTTTTGTATAAGCATAGTTGGGATCCCTCTCTTACACAAAGGTTAAACATGAGGTTGCGTGCGGGAGAGAAATGACGATTATCCCTCCAAGTATTAACCAATCATAGTGGAACGATCGTATATTGGGGTTTATTCCTAAGAATCAATTGTTTTCATTTGGTCTCGGAGCTTCATGAATCCTGAATCCGTTCGAGGTTCAGAGGAGTTTATCGATCCACTTGTCCTTGGTGCTCTTGAATAATTTCAGAATTGATATCCTACCCATACGTTTGGACCCGATTGTCGACTGTACCCTCCCAGAGGCTGACTACGAGTTGGTGATCTTAGTGTCCATAATATTTAGGGTCTATACACGAGGTGACGGTGAAGGAAAGTCTTTGTTGTACCTGGGTCAGACGTTGGTCAAACTCACTCAGGCTCCTTGGAGGGTAACCTGCGGGTAAAACCGTGTGGGAACTTGAACCAAGGAATAAGTCTGTTAACCAGGTTGCCAACATAACTAGTCCACCTGCTTAATCCTATCCCGTTCTTGCAATGTTGGATCTCATCACCAACTAGTAAGTTCATTGGGAGAAGTCATTGTTTTGCTTGTTGGTTTTATAATTTTTTAGCAATTGTTGTTTATTCACCCTAGTTGTCCTTAATATTGATACTTTGACTGAAAAAGGTCTTCGTCGATCACGTAGAATGCAAGGGTTTCCTCTGGAAGGCTATGAACCCTTACCTCCTAATTCACCTGAAGACACTTTCCATGAAGAAGTTGAAAACTATTCGGACACTGGGAGTGTTGCTACTCCTTTGATTGAACATCTTGAGGGAGCAATTGTAATAGTTCAGGAAGTTCCTGTCCTTCCTGCAAACTCGACATTGACCAACCCTCTTGATCCACTTCTTCTTTGAGTATACTCTTTAGTAAATATCATAGTTGAAGATTATCCTAGATTATTGTCAAGGCCATTTGAAGAAGTTGACGTGGAATCAAAAAAACCCAATACAAATGAAGAGTATACAAACCTTGTCATGTCTACTGAAATGGTAGATCCATATCAAACTCATGTTCGTCCTATATGGAGAAATCCATCATGTCGTGATCTTTATGAAAAAATCGATTTGCATCGACCACTCTTTATCCCTCCACATACATCTGTCACCGTTAGTGCAGATGCAGGACCATCGAGTCATTACCCCGACCACCATGTTGGACCAACACTTAATATCGCTACCACTTTAGGACAAATAATGGGTGATATAGGTCTTGTTATTCCTACTCATTTACAAAGTACTATGACGGTTACACCAGCAATTCCTCTTTAAGCAACAAATTCATTCACACCACAGAATCCTGTTGGGACACCTTCCCATCACATAATGAAAAACCTTGTCATACCACAAGTCCCGACTGGGGGAAAAATTCTTATTGGGGGGGAATCCTCCGTTAGTGGACATATCCCTACTAGGGGGCAACCCACATTTTTGGGACAAGTCCCAATCGTTACCCAACCTATGGAAGGGGGGGGATTCTAGGAGGATATTTTCATCCAAACCCACTAGGAAGATATTTAAATCCTAACCCTTTAGGACTGTACTCTGGGAAGCCATTCTCGGGTGTCCCAAATCCCACTTGGTTTCCTCAAGGCCAATCATATTTTCCTCCACAGGGTCAAACTGGATACCCTCCTCAAGGTCAAACTGGATACCCTCCTTAGGGTCAAAATGGATACCCTCCTTAGGGTCAAAATGGATACCCTCCTCAGGGTCAAACAGGTTATCCTCCCCAAGTCCCAACTGGTTATCCTCCTTAGGGGCCAACTACTTACCTTCCTCAAGGTCAAACTAGCTATCCTCATGAGGGTCAAATGGGATTTCCTTCATCTTTCACCCAATTTCCCCAACAAAATCCTATTTTTGTTGGCCACAAACCTCAATATCCATATATGGGAGGACCTTCTGGATACAACTTCCCACAATAACCAGTTTATGGTCCAATTGGTGTTCCCATGCCTCACCAATATCATCCTCAAGCTAATCGACAGTTACCTTTTTTGGCTACTTTAATTCTCCCAGACCTGTCGAGATTGAAAAATGATCTCATTTTCCACTCACCTTTCTAGCCAGTAATTCACGCCAAGTTACTGTTGAATATTCCAAAATTTGATGGTAAACCTGGAGAATATCTGAATAATCATGTCATGACATTTCATCTTTGGTGTCCATCAAACTCCTTGATGGATGACTCTATTCGTTTGCATATTTTCCAACGTACTCTTACGGGTTTCGCAGCAAAATGGTACATCAAATTGCAATGCAGATCTTTTCAAGATTTCAATTCACTTGTAATGGCTTTCCTCTCCCATTTTCAACTACTAATTAGATACGAAACCAGAACGAAACTTTTGACCTCACTTCGTCAGACTAACTCTATACACATTTCTGATCATATTCATGAGTGATAATGATGGTTGATCAAAGCTACCATCCCAGACCAGTTGTTGGTAGAATGGTTCACAAAATCCCTGTTACCACCTATTGCTCGTGATGTGGCAATGGGAGGCATAGTTACAAAAGAATAAGTTATTTCTCATGCCCAATATCTGGATTTGGTTTATTCCCAGTCTAGTACTTTATATGAATTGATCCTAAATGCTTTTTGTATGTCAACTGATCCATCCAAACCAACATTTGTCGCTCATTCTGACGGTGTTATCGGTTCTGTCAAAACTCAACCTGCCTCACAGTTGACTGGGACTGCAAATAATGCAGTATCTAACTCGACTACAGTGCAAACTTTTGTCTCAACAAATTCTGCCCCAACTAAAGTTTATGAAGTAAATGCAATTCAATCTACTTCACTACCACAATCGGGAGGAAAAAAGAAGACTAAGAATAAATCCAAGAAAAATAATAATCAAACAGAAAACCCAGAAACACAAACACAACCACCTACTATTAAAAAGCAACCAAAGATAAAATTGAAATTTCCCTATCTCATATGTGTTGAAGATATTTACACGATAGATTCTCCTCATCGAAAAGAAGTAGCAAAATTATTTAAAGGAAATTCCCAACCCGATGTTTTGACTCATCCTTTTCCACAAAAACAACCATTGGTTACACAAAATCCTACACCTCTGCAAGGAGAGAACCCACGTCATCCTCCTAACAAGGATGCTTCCTCAAGTGCACATATTTACATGTTCAACGATGTAGATTTGACCACTGGGACTATGACATATGACACACCTCCAAGGAAAACTGGTAAAAAAAGTGTAACTAATGCAACCATGGTTGATCCACCTTCCACTTATGTTACCCCCCCATCTGGACCTCTCCAGATTTATAAACCTACCTTTGACTCGATATTACGTCCGCCCTAGAGTACTATCTGAAATTCGACCTTTAATTCCAGCTCTCGTGCTGCTCGAAACTACAACATTATTGAAGATTTGGCCCAAGCACCTTGCGCAATGTCGACTCTCGAAGTTCTGCAACACTGCCCTAGCCAGCGTAGGACTCTCTTGGCGGCCATTGGATCTATAGATCCCAAGTCATCCAATAATATCACGTTTAACCTGAATAATTATAAACCGAGGCTATCTCACCAACTTGCGTTTCAAATCGATGTTGTTGTTCATGATCAACATATGCATCGCACTATATTGGATTAAGGAGCATAGACTTGTGTCATGTCCTTATCCTATTGGAAAGGTATTAAATCAATTGGTCTTAATCAATCCCCTACCATGTTTAAAGCATTTGATGGACGAGGTTTCAAACCTCATGGACTGTTGCAATCATTAGCCGTTCAACTAGGGGGGAAATTGTTTTCGTCGATGTGGAAGTAGTCGACGCCCCTTTATATTATAACTTATTGCTTGGAAGAAGTTGGTTTTATGCTATGACTGTTGTGGCCTCTTCAGTTTTTCGATGTGTCCAGTTTCCTCATCAAGGAAAAATAGTTACCATCAATCAATTAGATTATTGAACACATGATGCTCATAATCAAACAACCAACAATATTCCATTTTTGGGGGACGCAAAGATTACTTATTAAAGTGTAGGGGTAGGTCTACTGAAATATTCTTCGCTCATGGTAACTTTCCCCGTACTTGTTCCTTAAATTTCACAGCATATCGCAATGATCAATATGATTTCGACCACGGTACATCAATCCCTTGAATCATCTGATCCTTGGATAGTACCTAGTCCTTTAGAATTCGATACACTAGGTGACACTATGCCACTTAATCCAGACAAGGCCGAATACGAAGCCATTCAATCCGCCTCTCCTTCATCCGACTACCAACATCTGGTAGCGTCTAATTCTTATTCATTACCCACTTGGTTAGATTCCTTATCCTCGACCTTTGATTACATCCTACATATTTTTCCATCCGATGAATTCATTATGGAAATTCTTAGTATTGAAGAGTCACCATGGGATGATAACCACCATCGCTCATCCTTTCTTCCCAATTTGGATGAAATCAAGAAAGATATCTAGTCTATCTTTCCATCTGATATTGTCAACAATCCTCAATCCCTGATGCTTACTCAAGATACGATATTCGAAGGAAATTTAGGAAACATGTCGCAAACCATCAACGTAGACATATTAGAAAAATAAGGTGTCGTAGAAAACATACAATTAGGTGTGAACTGTTCAACTAAAGAAATTCAAAATTACACCGCCTTGTTTAAGGAATTCTGCAATATTTTTGCCTGGAGCTACGAAGAAATGCTAGGGATCGACCCTTCGATCATTGTGCATGCAATCAAAACTTACCCTGGAGTTAAACCTATATGAAAAAAACTTTGTCCTGTTCATCCTAAGAAAATTGCGACAATAAAGGCAAAAGTAGAAAATTTATTAAAATTTGGTTTCATTTACCCCGTACCTCTAACCGAAAGGGTTTCCAACATCATTTTGGTTGCAAATAAACAAGGGACAATTCGATTTTGCGTCGACTATAGGGATCTCAATAAGGCTTGTTTGAAAGAAAATTACTGTACGCCCTTCATTAACCAAATTATCGATAATTGTGTGAGAAGCGTTATTTTCTCTTTTATGGATGGCTTCTCGGGCTATAACCAGATAGATATTTTACCAGCTGATTAACACAAAACAACCTTCATTTTCCCATGGGGGACTTTCACATATCGTAAATTACCCTTTGGCCTTAAAAATGTTGGAGCCACTTTTCAGAGGGCCATGTCGTACGCTTTCCACGATATCAGGCATATTGTTGAGCCCTATCTCGATGACTTGCCAACTCATTCGGCTCATCGAAAAGACCATATTGGTCATCCAAGAATGATCTTTCTTAGATGTCAACATTACAACATATGTTTGAATCCCAACAAATGCATTTTTGTTGTTGAATTATGGAGACTCTTAGGCTTCGTGGTATCTAAAGACGTGATTAGGGTGCATCCCTTAAAAGTGAAATCTATCTTCGCTTTACCTCCTCTCAACAACATTACTCAACTCCAACGTTTGAAAGGGAAAGAAAACTTTATACGTCGTTTCATCTGCAATTACACAGAAATCACAAAAGGATTCATGAGATTGATGCAAAGGGATGTCCCTTTCATCTGGGATGAAATTGCTCAACTCTCATTTGATGATCTCAAACATGCTTTAACGCATACACCACTTTTACATCCCCCCAAATATGCGAGAGATTACATACTTTATTTAGTTGCCTCTGCTTCCACTATTTTCATGGTGTTAGTCCAAGAGAACGACGACGATGCAGAACATGTGATCTATTACTTAAGTAAGATACTTTCATGTCCTGAACTTCGCTACTCACATGTTGAAAAGTTGGCTTTGGCGGCAGTCATTGTTGTCAAAAGATTTTGACACTACATCTTACTTCACACTACCACAGTCATTACTGAATCAAACCTCATGTACCACATCTTGACTCGTCAAGTACTCGAGGGAAATATTCAAAATGGATCGTCATCCTTTAGGAATTTGATCTCGAGTTCACCAAATCCAAAGCAAAGAAATCATTGGTTTTTGTCGAATTAATTTGTGATCTTACCCATACCGATAAGTAAACTGAGCCCAGTGATTCCCTTCCAGATGAGTCACCGTTCCTTATCAGTACGTCTGACCCTTGGTATGGAGACATTCTCTTCTATCTCTAAACCCAACACTTCCATCTAGGTATTTCACGTGACAAACGGCGTCGTATTAGACACCATTCAAAATACAACATTATTGTTGGTGACACTTTGTATTGTCATGGTATTGATATTGTTCTACGACGTTGATTAACCCGTGAAGAGGCTGAGTTTGTTTTAAATGATTGTCATCTAGGAGATTGTGGCGATCATCTCTTTGGGATGGCTACAACCTAGAAGATATTACGTGTCGATTATTTTTGGCCAACCATTTTCAAAGACTACATTGTGACCGTTAAAAATGCCCACCCTGTCAAATGTTTCAGAAGAAAACACATACCCACCTAGCTCCACTCCATCCAATTGTCTCCATCGGCCCCTTTCCCAAATGGAGAATTGATTTCATGAAATGTAATCCTACTTCAGCCAGAGGGCATGGTTATATTATCGTCGCAGTCGATTATTTCACTAAATGGGTTGAGTCTATGCCTACATTTCTCAATGATGGTCAAACTGCAACACTTTTCATGTTTAACCACATCATTGTTCGATTCTAAGTCCTAAGTTCTATCGTAATTGATCACGGATCCCATTTCCAAAATCATATGATGAGTGAGTTGCGCACCAAATCGGGTTTTCGACATGAAAACTCATCCCCATACTATCCTCAAGCCAATGGACAAGTTGAAGCCATCAACAAAATCTTGAAAACCATGCTTCAACGCATGGTGGGGGTAAAGAAAACCACTTGGCATTTGCAACTCTTCTCAACACTATGGGCCTATCAGACTTCAGTTAAAACTGACATTGGATTCACACCTTTCCAGTTGGTATATGTGTTGGAAGCAATGTTTTTGATTGAATGCAAGATTCCATCTCTAAAACTAGTCATAAAGCTCATGCCCCACACCTCTGTCGAAGAAGAACGCTTCATGTATCTAACAAAGTTGGATGAAACTAGCCGTGATGTTGCTCTCATTAACAAGACATAAAAAAACGCATCAAGACCCAATATGATAAGTTTGTCCAACCTCGCATATTCGTAGAAGGGGATTTGGTCTTGGTCTATGACCAAGACCACGATAAACTTAGAGTAGGGAAATTAGAGCCTATGTGGCATGGACCTTACATCATTAAAGGTGTGCTACAAAGAGGTGCCTACGAGATAATCGATTATGATGGAATCCCTCTCAGTGAGCCTCGCAACGGGCTCTACCTGAAAAAGTACTATGCTTAGGAAATCTTGCATGTGTGCTTTGTACATTATTTTACTTTATGTTTTGATTTGGTGTGTTTTTACTTTTGCATGAACGAGTTATGTTTCATCCTTAGTTTCTTATACCCTACTTTATGATTGAATGCACAGATGTCAACTTCTTTCCCTATGCATTTTGGATTTGTGGATGGCACTAGCTGACATACCCAGAATTTAGCTTCTGCAGCTTGGACCATCTACCATTCTGGCGAGTTGGTGAGCTCAGGAGGGACCTGTCTTAGACCTGCAACCAATAATGTTACAGAGTATCACGTCGTTATTGGACTTTTGACTGAGGCCGCCTCTCTTGACATATCTCAAATAATCATTAGCCTTGATTCCCATCTTATGATTTTTAAACTTAATTGCGTTTATATCGTACACAATACAATATTGCTACATCTCTACTTAAGGGTTCATCGTCTAGAAAGGTTTTTTACTTACATAGAATACCAACACATGCCGATATATCTTAATGTTATTACAGATTAATTAGCAAATTACATGTTGGATTGGCATCTTGCACATAGATGAATATTCAAGATCATAAAATCATAAACATTAAAAAAAAAAAAAAAACATCACATCATTGTAACATAAGCAGCTGAGACAAAACCCATATATATATTTGTATATAAATAGAAAAAGTGTGTTGTAATATAGTCCAAAAAGTACATAGAGTGGCAAAATGTGGGCTACTATGCCCATACATCATCATAGCAAGACTACATGAAACTCTACTTGTTTCCTTGTACCACATTGTGCTCATGATAGCACACTACTGCCCTGGCTACTCGCCGCAACAGATGATTGAGACTCTCTGGTACACCCATTGTGTGCCTCTGCAGGTGTAAAGGAACATCTCATAATCTCATGGAAGGGACACCCATGGTAAGCCCTCTGAGATTCCTTTCTGCCTTGTGAAGTCCTCCAGCTTCGCCACCTGCCTCTGCTACTGCCTGGACACCGCCGCGTCATCCAAATGGTGACATCCCAATTGGGCGGGCCATCCCTCTATCTGCATGATGAAAAATGAGCATGTTTAAATCCCTCTTTGTACCACTAAAAAAAAAACATTTTTTGCAAGGTTACATGTTTCGAATCTACCTGATGTGTCCCATTGTTCCACTTCAGGGAGAACTAGATCTACACTACCTTTGAAGTCCATCCTGGCATAAGGATAGTCTTCTATCATCACGATCTGCCTCCTCCACCATGCAAATAAATCGACAGTGAAAGAAATGATGAAGGCTTGTTCCCCAACCGAGGTGACATGCTAATCCACCTCTCCATTCGAGGCTCAGATACCGGATACTCTATCAAAGCAATCTTTGGTTGCATCAAGGGTATTCGTTTTAGGAAGAACGATACCAAGAAAGATCCATACCCAAACTATTTTTTCCTCCCTGATCTACATCTGGAAATTTGATCTTTGACATTTGCTAAAAACCTTGCACACCAATTGAAGATCTTCAGTTAAAGACACTCAACTGCGTACGCCATCTATCATTTGGAAGCCATATAGGACTAGTTCTTCCTGCCATTTTGGTAATAGTGAAGAGCATAGCTCGTAATGGGAGATCTCTCACATCCTTAATGGTGATCCTGCCACTTTCCTTGTGGGATCCCGATATACAGAACCATGTTATGCAATCATCAGTATGCAATGGTGTGGCTCGATGTCCTGATAATATGATGGATGCTCCCCTTCTAGAGAGCCCCATCAGAAAGTACACATCCTCAACTTTGATCTCTAAAATATGAGATCCTACTCTAAAAGCCTACTCATCTGCGTCCCATAACCCAATCAGATGCTCAAGAAGAAATGTTTCCTTTCGCATGTTCTATATCTTGAAAAATTTCAATAAACCACAATTTTGGAGCGTTGCCATTGCTCAAGGGTCATGTGATGCGGCCAAATCATCATTTTCATGTTCTCTTTCCTTCCACTCAAGCATATTGGCTATCACAATATCTGCATATCAACATTAAATATCATTAGTCAAACTCTCCAAGTCAAAAAATGCCTTCCTAAACAATAAAACCATGCAAACTTTTTGTGTTTTGCGCATGGCGCCCCCCTACAAACTATTATAGAGTGCTGATGCTCCCTAGTCAAAGGCACCAAGGCACCAAGATATGATATGGCACCTCTCCCGATGCCTTAGGGGAGCACCACCCTAGTAGGGTGCATTGGAGGTTCCCAAGGAGCCCAAAAATAATCAAAATATTAGCAAAAATAGCCATGAAAGCATTGAAAAGAAAGAGGAGGATCAGATCTTTAACCTGGTCCAGACATAATATCAAATGATGGCTCGAATCTCATGCAATCAATGCTGTAAAAAATAGCCACAAATGGAAAAAACTCCAAGTGAAAGAGGTAGGTTGAAGTGAAAAGTGAAATGAACTAGTTTTTTCACCCAAATTACTTTTAACCACTTACAAACTAGTTTTATTAAAACATTTTTCACATTGAAATTT